>BMAV01001078.1:252865-266461 GCA_019973955.1 Trichonephila inaurata madagascariensis
ATATGCTATATTTATAACACAAATTCTAAGAGGATCTAAAGGACTGGGATTGTAGTTTTGTGCTATAAGAGGGTAATTATGTTTATCAAAGACGTTAAATAATAGTAAATATATTATTTTCCAGATAAATAGATTTTTTAAATCCTATCTCATATTTTCTTGTAATTGACGTTTCCTAAAGTAACCATATTTCTCAAGTCAATAAAATTAAATACCATTTAAGAAGATGTATATGTGTTTTACTACGTTTTACATATCATTCTTAGTTATACATTCAAGAATACAACTGAAACATTTATTTTTTTTAGAGCAAAGGGTCTTAAATAACTTTTAGAAGCACTTCCTGTGTCTTAAAATTCCTTTTTAAAAATACCATATTTGATATTGTCTCCTATTTTTCAGCTATAAATTACTTTAGTTAAATTTTATGCATTTAAATATTAATAGACTAAAACATGAATAAAAATATATTTTTCTACAGAAAAAATGATTTTTGTGTAAAAAAAATCAATCAATATATATATAAATTCTTTAAATCGACATGTTTCCAGATTAAACGTTTAACGGTATTTTACGGAGTATAACTTGCGAGTAATTTATGTTAATTTAAAAAACAATTAACCTTAAAAAAATATAGCGATGCTAACACTAATGGATCGAAGCAAGATTAAAACTAACGATAATATATTTACCATATCATTGATCACTATGCTTTCAGACTGCACCTTATTCTTGTTTTACGATTAGCAAATGTTTTAGGCACATTCTTTCTTCATCATTAATTTTGTAGAAAATTGAATTGTAACTCGTATCAGTGAAACAGAAATCGGTGTATTAATCATATTTCTCCACATGAATAACTACGTCATTATATCTATATATCTATCTATATATATATATATACGTAACTTCTGTCATGAGAAATATTTTAGAAATATTCTGTGATAAATAGGAAATGGCTTTCTTTTAAATACATTCATTTCATATATCTAATTTTAGTAATTATTTATTTGTTTATAATTGTAGAAGTTCTTAATTATGGTATAGTTATTAATTCAATAGTATGTTGCAATTTTCTTTAAAAATTAAAAACTATAGCATTGACTTATTTTGCATTCTTTTAAATAAAAGAAATAACTCGCCAAATATTAAATGAAAGATATAACAATAAATACAGGATTTACATTTCAAACAAAGACTGGAAAGATAAATATAAATCAGTTTCATTTCACTTAAGCAGCACATAAATTCCATATGGAAAAGAGTAAATATTTAAGAACACTTTTTCAATGAAAATATATGTTACAACTCTATTAGAAAAGCTCTACAAATATCTTATGTAAAGTTTTGGACACAATAACTTTATTACAACAGTTATAAAAACACATCACAGAGTCATACATATTGAAAAACATAGGAACTCTAATTGTAATCTGATTCTAATTCAGAACCACAGAGACATGAGTTTTAAATCAAATTCTACCATCAGACATCTTTTAGTGTAGCAATCATGAACCAATGCTACACCGGCGAGCATGAAATCACTTTAAATTCATACGTCATACTAATGATGTCACAGACGTGATTAAGGACCCGTTCGCGATCGAATCAACGGCGTCGCCACAATATAAAATCCCAGTATAATATTATTGTTAAATATTAAATATAGGAAAATTCTGAAATGTGAACATTCTTTGGTAAACTTAGGTAGAATAGATCTATAAAACGGATAATACAAATTTGATACCTGAGAAGAGGTAACACTTCATTAATTTGTATAACACATCAAGTAAAGACGTTGAAATATACTTCCATTAATGCTACACAGGTCCTGATATTTAGTAAGGTGAATGCTTTTGATGTACTAAAATGCCAAACTTAAATTGAAAGTAGAAGCTCTTGAAATTCGAAATTTTAATCATTATTCTATGTTGGCTTCAACTGAACGTTAAAATAGAAACATTATATGATAATTTAAGAAGGTCACTATATATATATATATATATACATAAACATAGATCTCATGCTTGTAACAATTTCTCAAATATTGTTTAATTAGGTAATTCTGTACTCAGAAGGCTTTTACTTAATCTATTCACTACCAGGAAAATTAAGAGCGTCATGCAAAGGGGTCTAGGTTTTGTTTCAAGGAAAATATGAAATTTTACAAAATATAATAATTATAAGATATAATACTGTGTTGATATTCACAGTTATTTTTATTGAAAAAAATTCGACAATAGAACTCATGGCTGACGTCACCGAATGCGATTCCTGTGTTGAGTGTCACTTATAAGGTATCTCGTAAAGTTTTTTTTTTAATAAAAATGTGTATATACAAATAAATTTTCTTTCAGTTTTGTTTGATTTTACAAGCTCGTATCACCTAAGTTCATATGGCTACAGTCAATAATATGGATTTGGGATGAACATCACTGGGAAAAATCTATAAGGCTTCTTTTACTAGGAAAAATATGTAAGGCTTCTTTTCACAGGGAAAGAAAAGGAAGCCTACAAAGAAATGTATACAAATCAAGCAAAATGTAAGGCGACTAGGTATTTTTGAGCAGTGTGTCTCAACAACCCAGCATTTTGTATTTATACTTGCTTTAAAGTTCATCATATACAGCAACAATAATAAAAATATTTTTTTACTTTTATTTATACATTAATATATACATAACTAGCTGACCCGGCGAACTCTGTTCCGCCTTTAAGGCAATAAATAAGCAGATTTTTGAATTTATTAAGTTTTTTTAATTATAAAATACAAAAAAAAAAACAAAAAAAAATAAGAACCAACATTAATCATTCATTATTGTTTCTGTATTTTAGTACATAGGTTGCTCTTCACTTAAGTACCTAGTGATACACAACATTTTTTGTTTTATTATCAGACGCAAAAACAAACAACACAGATGGTCTTCCGACCCGTGAACATGCCACATATAATTGACCATGGGAAAAACATGGATGTTCTAGATTCAAACCACAAACTTTTAAGGATTGGCCTTGTGATTTGTTGATGGTCATGACAAATGCAAGACGGATCGGAAATTGAAGTCTTTTAAATTCAAACGGCATATCGGTTGGGATCATTGGGATCCTCGGAATGAGAACTTCCTCACCTTTGAATTTTCCTTTCAGTATCGTCGCGTAAATTACATTGTTCATCAATTTTCTAACCACCAAACGCGTACCGTTGCACAGTTTTGGTTAGTTTATGTTTCGAAGCATGATTACTACGCAGCCAACCTTTAGGCGTAAATTGTGCGGTGATAAGCCAGGCACATGCAAGGAGTTTAAAAATTCAATTGGATAGTTGGTGGCTTCATCTTCATTTGTGACGCAGTCAAAAGATATGAATGAATGTATTGTTCCAATGTCTTATTTTGAATTATCTAGTTCAGGTCATCTACATCTTTATTCTTAGCCGCTAAAATTTCTCACTCACTCAACCATTCACTATTTTTGTAGTTAGAAATAATGTTTGGAAATACATTGTTGATAAGTTCGTCTTTTTATGAGACAAAATTACAGAAATTATTTGGAAATGATATCAATCCGCTCGATTCTTCGACAGGTACTTGACCATTACCGATAGTCAGCAATTGCTCAGAGAAATCTTTAGCAGATGTATCATTAAGCAATGCAACTCTCATGTTAATTGTCAGCTGCAGTTTCCTCACATAGCGCCATAGATTCGACGATTTGAGGCAAGCGTTTATTTCGTCGGCAGCCGTAGATCTTGGAATTACTGGCAGTGTTTGGCGGAAATCGCCAGACAGTAAAATCATTTCTCCTCCAAAACATCTCGAGTCATTGAGTAAATCTTTCAATGTTCGGTTAAGTGCTTCTAATGCACGTATATGCGCCATTGTGCATTCGTCCCAGATGATGATTTTCGATGCTGATAAAACTTTGGCCATTGCTGAGTGTTTTGCAATATCACACGTTAGTTCTTGAATAGTTTGAAGATTTAACGGTAATTTTAATGCTGAATGAGCCGTACGGTATCCTTCTAACAATGTGGCTGATATTCCAGAAGAACAATTGCAACCACTATGTTGGATCTCGCACGAACAGTGGCTAAAACTACTGACATGAGGAATGTTTTACCAGTTCCACCAGGGGCATCTAGGAAATATAAACCACCATTTTCATCATCGATTGCCTTCATTAAAGTATTATAAACTTTCTTTTGTTGGGAAATCAACAGGGGTACATTCGTTTGAACTACTAAATCTAATTCCTGTGGTGATCACATATTCACGTTCCCGTTCCAATTCTCGACTAAATGCGTTATTCATTTCACGATTTGGCCCTGGCATTCCTAACCTGATTAATAAACTACCACACATGAGGTAAGACATATCTCCGATCAAGAGTAAAGCACGATTACGTATCTCCTCATTCATCTCAATATCGTGATTTCTGGAACTGACACGAATTTGATGTAAGATATCTTCTGACATATTATCCTTGTATTTGTGCCATGGGTTTGATGGAAAGCATGTCGAAATTATGATAGCGAATAATGTGCGTATATGACTTGGAGATGCAGAGATAATGGCTTCAGCGATTGTCGTATCCCAATGGGTATCGTTTTCTAATCAGTTCTTCACAAGCAGCATGGTATGCTGGGAATATTACACCATTAACAAACCGTAGTGTCTCAAATGACTTTGGCCCACGCACATTTACCAGCATCAACCGCAAATAGAAACATTCATCATTCTTTGGATGAACTGTATACATACGACCAAGAGCATCATTAGAACGCACATCTGGATACCCAGGAACCGCTTTGCCTTGCTTCCGTCTTTGAAACTTCTTCAATGAAGTATTTCAAGTATAATAACGTGGCATCTCCGAGTAAAGCAAAGTTTCGTGCAAACGGATCGCTTTGGCAGATCGCAAATAAACTGGTCAATGTAGTTGTTGGAGGTGTTTCAGCACGTTGCATAGCATTCGAAACCGTGATATTTACTCGTTGACCATTCTCCAGATGCACCACCAAATGCAAAACAGTGGGATGACGGTCGTGAATAGGGAATGCGAATATACGCCAAATCGCTTCATTACAGTTCACATAACGACCAACTTGATAGCGTGAAATTTCATGTTTGGTATTTGAGGATTGCAATCCAAAAACCACCATAACGCTGCCTTTCGTGACATATTTGCAAATATATTTTATGGACTTTACTGAATTGTAGTACTCGACGTTGCAATGTGTAATGAACGTTTTAGAAATAAGTGGTGAATATGGAACAATTCAACTGTTGTCGACAACGAAATCCATTCTTTTCACTTTTGTTGCGACAGTTTGACCGTTGTCATCTGGTGATCGACGCCGATACAGCGGATAACCATCGTTGCCAGTGACGGTCTCCGCCGTAAATTTCCGTGGATATCGTTTAGAGCACTTTCCATTGACCATGCAAGGTGATTGGGGATTGATGGCGCCACACGGTCCATGAATCATATTTGTAATAACAACATCATGTAGGTCAGGATTGGCTTCATGATCAGGAATCTCGGCACGTATGATATCATCTATTTGTCCAGACTGAATTATTTCCGCTAACCAAATAAGAATGTGTGCGTGCGGCAGGCCTCGCTTTTGCCATTCGATTGAATACATCCAGCATCGAGTATCTCCAAAGACGCGTTGTTTAACAATGAAGTTCATCAGGGACCGAATTTTTGGCCTGAATATACGTGCTGTGATGTCGTGTCTATCACTTGATGTTTGTCCGGGAAGCAGCAATTGAATAATTTCTATCCATTTTGGATTAAAGGTAAAAGTAATAAAGAGATCTGGCCGTCCGTAATGACGAACATATGTCATTGCATCTTGCGCATATTCATGCATATGACGTGGACTACCAATGTACGTCGCCGGCAGAATAGTTAATCGACCAATATTAGCTGCATTTCCTTCAGTACTAACTGCATCACGTAAATGGATGTACTCCTCAGAACGCAGTTTGGCTTGGTTCAACCAAATGAAAGTTAAACGTTCCGTTTCTATTTTGACATACATGTCGACGCAATACTGCTGAAACAATCGACGAAACCGCAGCAAATAGTTGTCAGCATTTTGACGAATCATCAAACGATATGCGTAATAATTCATTGAGCTAACTTTCTTTGTAGTTTCTTCACCTGAAATTAAAACAGCAGATTTAATATTTCGTATGTAAATTTTTTGCATAATTAATTACCGGTTGCCAGTCATTTGTACAATTTTTTCGATTCCAACAACCCCTAATCTTTTCCTGGTAATAAGTGTAATTGGGTTTTAATTGTAAACCAAAATTAAGCAATGTAAAAATTTGATAATTAACCATTTAGACTCATAAAGGCAATCAAAAATAAGAGATAAAATATGCAAAACATATAATTTTTTACTAAAAGTTATCAATTGTTTTTATATAGACATTAACAATATTGTGCGAGCATATCCAATGTAATTTTACTATTATATTAGTGAAAGCTTTTCTTTGGTGATGTATTTATTATATATATATATATTTTTAATAAACATTATTTTAAGTCAGTTTCTTTCCCAAATAAATAAAATAAATTATGATATTGATACTCACCATTCAATGGATTTATCATTTTGATATTAAAATAATATCCATCTTCTCCTTGCCAAAACCTCAGCGGGTATTGCAATGCTTCATATGATCGATGTGTTTCAGATATTTGTTGCAGTTGCCCAGTATCGCAACGTGTAAGCACAATATCGCTTGTTTCCAATTGTTCACCAGCAATCAGGATGGTAACTTCATCTATTGTTGGAGTGTTAAATGTGCGTTCGTGTGTTCCAGATGGTCGTTTATCTGCTTTGATGACAACTTTATAGTCATCATTTGGCATGCGCTCTAAAGCACTCTTAAACATCCTGACCAACGCATGATGTTCATAATGCAGTTGCTGCAAGTCTTGAAGAATTGCTCACTTCATTCCTGCATTGATCTCTCGACGTCGATCAAGTTGTTCTTCCATGTTGCCCATGAAATATATTTGTAAAAATTTATGCTGTGTATCTTCGATAGGTAGTAATGATGCAATTCGATGGTGAGTGAAACCAGTGTGAGAAAAGAGTTCAGAATTAGCAAATATAATACGTACGAATAAGTAAAGTAAGTTATTCTTTAATTGTATTCTATGTAAGTACAAAAATAAATACCTTAAATGTCGGATTAAATCCTCGTTCTTCGATAATATCTGCCCCAAATGACGTCATTAAGAAACAACTATTGTATTTTTGAGTGTTTGCAAGAAAGTGGCGTGATTCTGGTGTTTCACCACAAAGCAATGAATATAACGGCTCAGGTGGCGGAGTCAACAATGGCAATTTCACTTTACCACTAAAGCAGCATAATCCGGGCGTTTCTCCGGAAAACTTTAATGCACCACAATACTCGCAAACAACGTCCATTTGCCCAATGCAAACGCTAGGATGCAAGCTGTAATCATTGCTGCAATTGTATCGAAACGCTGCTCGATTCAAATCAGCACTTGATAATTCTCTTGTTCTGCGTAGCAAAGTATCTAATTGTTGACCTCTGTTGTTCGCTCGACAATTTTGCATTGCCAGACGAGCCGTTTCACGGGTTGCCTCACTTTGCTGTTGTGATTGAGAAGCATGAAGTCAAGCCATACTAACGCGGCGCTGTTCACGTGAAATTTCTTGTTCTTCTTCAGTCCTTTCATTTGCAGTGTTTCGTATCCTTCTTGCATTACGGCTTTGTCGGGAAATATTCGATCGTCTTGGTCGCGGCATTGTTAATTAAACTTCACTTCACTTCAATTCATCTAAAAATTTATTTCAAAACTCAAATTTTCAACCATTCATTCATAGACAAAATTACTTAGCTGTTCGAGATGCGCCTTTTTGTTATTCCAAGTCTGATGCGTTTTTGGTTTACCACCTTTTATAGTTCACTTCACTTTTTATTTAAATAGGCAATGACTTCATCATTACATTATGATTGTTATTTATTTATTAGAAATAGTTTTAATATTGATTTCTTACAAAAATCAAATTTATAACCATTACTTAGCTGTCATTTGCGTTTTGTTATTCCAAGTCTGATGCGTTTTTGTTATACCGCGTTTTATAATTCACTTCACTTTTTATTTGAATGGGCAATGACTCCATCATAACATTATGATTGTTAATTATGTATTTAATAGAAATAGTTTTAATATTGATTTCTTACAAAAATCAAATTGTCATCCATACGTCCATTACATTACATAGCTGTCATTTGCGTTTTGTTATTCGAAGTCTGATTCTTTTTTTTTATACCACGTTTTATAGTGACTGACGTTTTATGTCAAGTCACACGGAAACGCTGTCGAACGGGATAAACTGTATCCTATGTCCATCTCCTGACTCTAAGCTACTTACCCACGAATTTTTAGCCATATCGGTACAGCCGTTCTTGAGTTATAAATAGTGTAACTAACACGACTTTCTTTTATATATATAGATTATATTAAAATATAATCCTTTAAGTTATACTTTTTTAATAACTAAAATAATTAGTTGATATATTTTTTACACTATATAAATTTTTCATTCAGCCTTTCTATTAATCCCTAACTCAAATTAAAATTTGTAATCAATCTAAAATTGCTGAATTCATTACAAGGTATCACGTAACCAGCAGTTTTGATACTCACTCTTTCTACGTGATATCTTGTTGTAGGCGAGAGTGAGAGTAGGATATATATTAACTTCGCTCTATACTAAGCTGCACGAGAGCGATATTGGCGACGAACCTTGAAATTTTGAGCTATGGACAAGTAAAGAGGATTACACCTGAGCTGGAATCTCTCTGTGGTAAATTTTGCACCTCCTAAAGGCAAGATACTTGAGCCTCGACATATGTAATATGTATCGCCTCCCTCTGCACGGCGGGTCTTCAGCGGCTCTAGGCTCGAACTCGTTGTAGTTGGTAATGAAGGGGTTTAACCTATAATGTGAATGGATGTAGAAACCATACATAATGAACTACAATAATCACCAAAACAAATAAACCGCTATTCATTTAATGAACTAGAACAAAGTGCGTGGTAGGAAGATCAATACAAATATACTGAAGAAATGTTTTATTTATCTGAATTCACAGCGACTATGCAGGTTTTGAATACTATCCTCCACTATTGGATGATAAAAATCTCAAGAGTGTTATTGTAATTAGATTTAACTCAGACTGAATCCATGAATAAGTTCTCCATTCAAAACCAAAATAAACAAAAAATTAGCTATGTTGTAATCTTCTATACATCTCACAACTGCACATTTCACACTACACTACACATAATATTACACTTCTACATACCATATTTCCTTTCTGAGAAATTTATAGGTAAACATTCAATTGTTCCCTCTTAAAAAGTGACTCTGAATTGACTTAAGAGGAAAGCCTCTCAGGTTTACCGGTGAAAACCTCTTCTGTCAATAAAACATGATTTTAGATGGGACAGTGTTACCCATAGTACAATTACGTGATTGCTGATTTCATCGAAAATTTACTATCCTACTTAGTAAAATAGAAATACGAACTTGAACTTTTACTTCTATTACTGCATCCGTAAGATAAACACGAACAACAAACGTTTTCCTATTTTCAACTATTTTTAGTTACAGAATCTTCGATCGTCTCAAAATTTAATGAAATTAGATGTATCCTGCTTGGGCAAGAACCATGGGAAAACCGGTTAGCCAAGAGGAAAAAATTTCTGCCGATATACATAAAATAACACATTTTGCATACAAAAAGATGGTGATTAGCATATAGATTCAACTTTGATCTTAACCATCGATGATTTTCAGCTTAATGTCGGAGAAACTCTCTTCCCCTCACTTGCATCCTCATTTTGGGCAAGACATTAAATTGCTTACCTTAACTTATAATCAGTTGAGATTATATAAAAGAAATTACTGGCTACATATTTGGCACACATACGAAGTAGGATTCAAAAGTTCCCGGATTGAAAATCCAGGCAACAAAACACTAGCCATCGATTGTACAGGTCATCGAAACATTTCCGGAATCCATTTTTAGCTATGTCCTTTAATTCAACCTGCGATACACATTTAAGTTCCTCTGAAGATTGGTCTTCGTTTAACATGCGGGGAATGATGTGTTGAGACACTCTATGCTGGTTAAGATTCTTAGTTGTTATCCGTTGACATGTGGGGCCGAGGATATTCTAACTGATTCAGCCATTGTTTGAAGCCTATACCACCGTAGAAACATTTTCGAAGTTTTCAGCAGTGCGGGAAGTCTGCAAACGTCCACAGCACTTGTGGTCTTCGACACTTTTCCTGCCTTCTATGAAAAATCAATGCCACTCAAAAGCTTACGTTCGCGATAATGTATCATAGCCTTACACCTGCTTCAAAATTTGTAAGTATTGGTAGCTAAGTTTTGGTAGCTGTCTCAAACTAATTCAAAGTTTGATATTCATTCTCTGCACAGCAAACACAATTTTTTTTAAAACTCTGACTGCTAAAAGCATCATTCTAAGAAATACGAGGCCATGACAAGCCACCGATCACTAGAATGGTACAAATGCTTTTTTAGAAAAGGGGAAGAACGCAGTATCACAGAATTGAGATCGAAGTCGCTGTACTGAAAATATTTCCACATTATGGGCTCAGTTCGGGAATTTTTCAATCCTACCTAGTATTTCAATATGTTTTGTTAGACCCCGGAGGATTAGTAACAGCAACAACATTTCTCTATATATATTTCTGTATTACCGCTATAATATATATAATTCACAGATAAAAGATGTGGTCGGAAACTTTAAAAAATTCGCCCATTATATAACGCAGTAATTAGTTGAAAATATATTTTGACTATGCGATGCACAGATCAGATAAAAGAAACTTAATGAACTATCATAGACATTACGACTAAAAACACCATAACCCATGATTTAGCCACCATGTTCTTGTACAGATCCTAATCACCATGTAACAGACTTCTATCTTGTTCATTTGTCCCAACATCTCCTCATTGTTGTGTCAGAATGATCTGGGTGACGATTTTTCAGAGCACGAATGTTTTTTTCTTCTTTGACTTTGAAGTTAACAATACAACAAGAATGATTTTAAAGTATCCCTTCATTACAAGAAAATACGCCGTAAATGCAGAATAATCACCACGCCCATTACATATAAATGAATACGCATAACGTTAGAATGCGTTAAGAGTAATCAGTAGCATTCAGTGCTTACTGGTTCAAAATGTTCTATATACTGTTTTTACTCACCTGTGTGATTCCTTAAATATATCTATCTATGACCGTTTGATTATCTTCGTAATTTTTCTGAATACATTTTTCCATTTTCGAACCTGGTACATATTATGAATGATCCACATTTAGTCTTCCAACATGAACTGAATTGATGCACTAAACATACGGTGAAAAACTGAACAAGTTTTTTCATCAATCATTATCCTATTTGACAAGTATTAACAATACAACTATTGTTCAACATTTCTATTACAGTTAACAGGGCCTTACAAAAACAAACAAAAAATGCTTACATTTTTTTTTTACTAAGTTACTTTTTACGCCACTACTTTAAAGCAGACTCTGAAAATACGTTTTTCACGCAGCATTTACACACAATGCGGTAATCTTTTGGCAACAATGTAATGGAAGCGATGTTCAAATACCTCATGAGCTTTATTATTAATATTAGGTGAAAATATAAATTTTAAATGCTTCAGACCATTTCTAGAATAATTTTCAAAACAGATATTTCCTCCTCCCCCCCCCCTCTTTTGCTAGAATTTATAATATGTACTCCAACACTTTGGTTTTTCAACCCCGCATTGCTCCACAAAAAATGCTTCTTTATGTATTTCATACCTTCCAATCGAATTTTATCTAAAGTTGATGGCTAAACTGTTTAACACGCGATCACTCGCGCGGGGTGTTCTGTACACCCCAGCAACAAGGAAAGCCTCCTACAATTCTAAAAATAATGCGCAGAGCCACGAGTTTTTCTGTAGATGCCCATTTTAGGTCATTGAACCTTCAGACCTGATGTAATCAATCTCGCTAGGACGATTGGAATGTAACGTCCTTCAAAAGTTTATTTGGGGTGCTGAGAAAACCCCGCGAGTGATTGAGTTATATTTCCGTACTCGAAGCATCTACGGAAAAGTACGTTTTACTCTTTCCGTTTACGTTTTTTTTTCAAATATATTAATATGCACGAATATTTTATTTAAAATTTCAATAAATGCGGTATAAAAATAATATAATTCTATAAAATATTTGTAAAACACAATTTTTTTAAAAAAAATTTCAAAACGTTTTCTAGAAATTATGACAAAAACTCCATGAGAAAGGGAGAAATAGCGACTTTGTTGTCTATTAGATACTGTATCAACAGATTGACAAAATGAACTAAGTGAATTCGATAACTGCGCGATTTCGTAAACAAAGTTGGAGACATGAAACTTGAAATCATAAATTTTTATAATACAGGTGGTGTTGATACCACTGATGAAATGTGCAGTATACATTATGTATCGCGAATATGTAACCTTTGGCCATTGGGAATATTTTATCATCTACTTAATACTGCTGGAATTAATGCTTCATTTGTCTATCATTTGGTTCTTCCTGAAAATAAATGAGACATTCAATATTATTAGAGGAAATTAGAATGGATCTTGTGCAGTCACAGTAGGATATGAGATCGGATTTCCCAAACCTTAACAAAACACTCAAAAGAAGCTTTACTGACACAGAATATATTAAAAAGAGCATTAATCCCCCTAAAAAAGGGGTTTTGCACTACTTGTCCACGGGTAAAAGATGTAAAAATTATTTGTTTTTGTCTTCAATGTAAGAAAAATATGTGCTCAAAGCATATGAATACAGTCTGCTCTGAATGTTTGAAAAATGATTAAAATATTATTTTTCTACTTTTTACTATCCTTATCATTAATTATAAAGTATATTTATTACTGGTATATACGTTTTGCTTGTGGTTTATGAAAAAATATAAAACTGTGTACTTCAAAATGAAAATTTTGTAGGTTTAGTTTAAATTAATGCTAGTCTCATTTGAATTCAATAAATTTAACAATTTTGTTTGTATAAAAAAAAAAAACCTCTTATACTTCATAAATATATATCATAATTGACTTAATTTTTTTTTCTTATTTAAATACACGTGTTAAGAGTTTGGGGTGTTCTCTACACCCCGCGAATGATGACGGTAGGAAAACAGGCGCGAGTGACCGCGGGTTAATTGGTCTAACAATTCTTATCATAGACAATTTGAGTCATAATGACGCAAGCTCTTATTTATTGAAATGACTCCTTAAAAGAACTCATTTTTTGTCTTCTTTGTTGCCTTTTCTTTCCTCTCATTGTGTTCTATGATTGTATTGTTTCATAGTTTGATTAGAAGTCTGGAGAAATTTATATTTCTTACAATTCTTAAGTGATTAAATGAGATCTATCTAAATTGCTCTAATGAAGGATTTATGTTTGCCAAAGTCATGCAGGAATATTCCATCTGGAATGCTTATC
>BMAV01001079.1:13844-31841 GCA_019973955.1 Trichonephila inaurata madagascariensis
TATATTGTGCAAATGTCAATGCTCTATGGTGACCTTGGCCGACTTTCTTGGGGGAAATATCCCTTGTTTGGAATTGATTCTATTACCTGAGGACCACTTTCGGGCCGCTGTAACCATGTAAGTGATGGTAGAACACCACCATCACACTTGAGACTAGCCAGTTTTAACCCTGAGAACGGCATTCTATCTCAAGGAATCAGCTAAACGTTTATGAGAAATCATTCTCACTGCGAACAGACTAAACTGTTTGTTTTAATGCAATTTGCACAAAACTGGAGGCAAAATTCCTATAAGCGTGAACGGTCTCAATTCAATAGTGCTGCAAAAACTAGTGCTAAACAACATTTTTTCCTGAAATGAAGGCTAATATTGTACTACCCATTTTTCAAAGTACATAAATTAAAAATTCTATTAGTTTTATTGGAAGCATTTTAATGTTATGAAGAGAAACATGTTTGTGACCTTAATTTTGAACACGAGTATATGAGTTACATAGTGAATCCATACACATTATGTAATATATTTCAAATTTTTTTTAATAATATATGTGTTCAAATCCAATAATTTCCTTTCCTTTATTATAACCAACTTTTTCACCTTGTCTTTTGTTCATAACCCTCCGCTAGACGTGCTTCAAGAAGTTCCATGCATGTATCATCTAATACTTACGTTTGAAGGTGATGTTGCGACATAGCCATCCTGTGATGACTATGTCGTTCCGGATCCGCGTAAGCTAGAGGTGTGGGATTATCAAAATGATGAGACATAGTAGTTCTTAATACAACTTTTATTAAGAATAACTTATATTACTTAATTCTAATTTGACAACTTTATTTAAAGTGAGAGTTAACACCCAATTAAACCTTGTATTTAAGTCAGATCACGCAACTAGATCCTTTATCTTAATTATAATAAATAAACCGATTCATCTAACCACCTATACCAAATATTACCTTTTGCAGATCTCCTTCCTTCACCTATAGAGAGAATTCTATAAATTCACTTTATATACGACGATTCCAACTTCTTTATATTGAACTTCTATTTCTTCCAAAGCTATCGGACTGCTAACTCTTGATCTGAAAGATTCCACACTAAGCTATCTCTAAACTTGCCGCGCTATATCTTATCATCAAAGCTTCTATCCTTTTAAAGTATATCTCATTTACATGTTACATTCGTTTATCTTCTTGGTATTGGGTTGGAAAGGTTTTGCCATTAATCGTGGCCGTCAAAGAACATAGGAGTTATGTTAGCAGAAGGACGCGAGAGACGTCACAATGTAATCATTTTATTGATGAGATTTGATATTAAAACGTTATGCTATATCTATAATATTGACATAAGGTGTTATGTTTGTTACTGAAAGACTTAATTTTCGTATTATCTATAGCATATTACCTACCTTTGAAAATAAAGGGTTGTTATTGAATCAATAGATAATACATAGAAGTACCTATCTACCAGTAGTATCCAAACATTCAATGACCGCTAGGGAAAAATGATACAAATCAAAGGAACTATGATGTGTTAAAAGCGAGGGAAGGAAAAATAGGAATGTGTGTGTGGCCCAGAAAAGTAGAGGCTCACATATGAATATGTGTTTTGAAAAATTAAAACAAAATATAGGGAAATTGAAACCTTCTTTGGTGAATGAATAAAACTAATTACATCCATAAAAATAATAATAAATATACGTAATGCTGAAAGCATTTTTAATGAATTTTTCTTGCCAATTTGACTCCGTTGGGTACATACGTACGTCACACACGTCGTAATATAATATTTAAGATACAGTCAGAGTTATATTAAATTAGAATTCAATTTAAACACACAAAAACCAAAAAACACATCACAAAGATAAAGGTTAGTTTTCACTGTCACCACTACCTATTTACATTCTGAGATCCTGCGTTACAATTTTCACAAATCATTTTTCGATCATCAATGCTCTTGAATTTTTCGAATTTTATGCAAAAAAAATTTGATAGTCTTCTTTTCTTGATCTCCTAACAAGGGGAACAGTAGTTCCTCTTCAAAATTCTCGGTGTTGTTTCACTTGGTTCTTCATCTTTAACAAGGAGTTGTACATCAGATATTTCTTCAATCCTGAGATGTAATGAAAGAGGCATGTGAATGTTACTCTCAGGTCGTCTTCACCAATGACAGCTTCACGCGGTATCTGTGAGATTCATCTCAGCTCCCAGCAGAAAAACAATCTTAAAGTAGTTGCAAAATACTTGTTTCTTGTAATTTTAGTGTAAAGCTGAAAAATATACCCGATGCTATAGAAAAACACGAAAAAGAACTAAAAATTGAAAGGACAATAAAAAATACGTGTTTGAACGCGCTGCATCTATTAGATTCAAGAGCCCCTGCTGCCAAAAATGTGCAGCAATACACCACATCCTTAGCATTGAACCCTAGTGTGAGTGATGAAAGATAGAAAAAATAAGGAGCGCGTTCCCGCTCATCGAGTGGACGCGACACCAAATTATTTTACTATGCATCTAAAAAAATCCTGCGCCTAACGATGAGATAAGTTTAAGTTTTTATTAGGTCTTTAATAGATTTATATACATTGTTTTTAAAATGAATAGGTTTATCAAAACTTATATATAATAGGACCAATTTTGTTAAAAATAAATTTTACTTCACATGCACATGCAAATTTCCATCTTAAAATAAAAAAAAAAAGCGGACACTTTTTTAAAAATGACAATCTTGCATAATGTGCAGTTAAATCTTCTAGACGTATATTCTTAAAACTTCTAAGTGTATAAATATTTGATTTTTTTTTTCATTTGATCCTTTACAAGTGAATCAAACTAATTATTTAAACTTTACAGGCAATTTTCAAAGTAAGAAGAATAAATAATTACACCTAGAAAATTCAATGAATTAAATGTAACTCTAAACTATCGATAATTCGATTAATTGATACGCATATTATTATTTTAACTTTTGTTGATATTTTTCCCATTTTATGTGTGAGTATGCTACAAACAAAACACTTTTAAAAACTGATAATTAATAATAATTGATTAATTTTTAAGGAAATTACTTGTGTGATTGTTTTTATTTTCACATAATATATTGTATTAAGTACTCGTCACGCAAAAATATTTCAAAATTCAAATTTGTTGAATTATTACTTTTTTATTCAACTCGTTATAGAATTATATTTGAATTTTAAAAATATCTTTAATCTATCGTATTATTTTGCTTGTGAAGCACTTCTGCACTTATTGTATATTATTATATTATTATTATTGTATATTTTTGTATTATTTGTATATTCTTCTTCATTGTAACATGTAACTACCCTATTAATTTTATGTAATTATGGTAATTGGCGAGATTAGTCCTCAATTTATTAGTTTATGAAGTAAAAAGTAATTAGAATAAAGTATGCAGAGATATTGTGGGCCCGCTAATGTTAATTTAAAATTTAACACACTCAGCCCAATAATATATAATTCTGAAAAATGACTGTTTTTCATTTACAGTTATAAGGTCCTACATGTAGAACCTACGGGAATTTTTGTGATGTTAATTCATACTGAACTAATTACATTCTTATAGAAAAGCATATACTTTAAGCAATTTTCGATGCATTTCAAATTTGATATTTCACTAACAAAAACTATATTCGGCACGCTTTGTAATATTTTAAATTGAGATTTGTTAAGAAAATTTTAAAGGGTAATTTCACGATTCAATTGAAACAAATCAGACAAAACTTCTAACCAAATGTTCTTCGGATATATGATTTTTATATATTTTCGTATGTATTTATATATATAATCTCACTAAGAAATATAATCTGCAGACAGCTTTCATGTTCGTTTTTATTTACATCCCAATATAAAATAAAAATTTTTAACTGATTTACCTGAAAGCAAATAATCTCTAGTTTTTCTTCATTTAAAACCTTAAGGCATTTTTTTATTGTGTCAAAAGAGTTGATGTTTTTTCTGATATTTGCTTTCTGTATATGTAACAAAATTTGGTGTAAATTTTAATCAAACACGCATTTCTTAAAAAAATAGGTGAGTTTAGAATTTATATTCATTTTTAAATCTTTTTTAAACATTTGAGCGTTGAAGAATTTTTTGATATATATGCTAAAAGTACGAAATAAAATGCGCAGTTATTATTTTTTTTGGAAAATAAGAAAAATGTTTATAATTAAATCTAATTATTAAGTAACAAGTAATTTTTTGACCAACATAAATTATTTTTCATTCTCACTTATTACAAAAATGTTTTGCTGCACAAATTCCTTGAACTTTATCTTACATATAGCGAAAACTAAATCTGATCGTTTAAGAAGACTCTTTTTAAAATTTTTTTAAATATAAGATTTTTAAAGTTTTTTCATTTTGAAATTTATTTAAGAGGAATTTTATATATATACATATACAACGTTTTTGCCTGTTACCTGTTCTTGTTTTAAAATGAATCCTTTTTGATAATTGAAATGTCCTTTATATTAAAATAGATTTATATTTTATCAAACAGTTACATTTGATTTTACTATAGTAAATTACTTTTTAATAAATTTCGAATTGTGCATTATGCATATCTTTTATACTATGGATGGTACATGATTCTATGTGTGTGCGACTTTCATTTATCCTCCTTTTCTGTTTGGAGTGCCCAAAAAGCAAGATGCAGTCAGAGATGTTTTTTTAAGTTAAAAAAATATTCAGGATGGTTAAGATAAAGGACAATGTATACTTAATCGTTTGCGCGAATGACAGCACTATCAAATTTCAACAATGAGTAATGAAAGATCAATTCAATAGGAACACCGTAATTTGCAAGAAAATGGCAACTGTAATATTTTAAACATTATTTGATCATTGCATTATTATATTATATAAATATTATTATATTATGTATGTATGTATACATGAAAAATAATGAAAACAATAATAATAATTCATTCTGTTTTAAATTTTCTCTCCCCAATAAATGTTTTTTTTTGTTTCCAAATCTGTATAAAGGTACATATTTCCATGTACGGCCCGCGAGATTATAATGCTTTTCCAAAGTGGCGCGCAAGGTCATTTGGGTTGTTTACCCCTGGAGTATTTCTATTACCATTTTTTACTGCATCCTCACACTGTCGCAAGTTTCTCCCAGGTAATTTTTCTACAGAAAATCTTTTCCTTATTGGTAGTCTTCCTGTGGTACTTTGCTTGTTAACTATTCCTCCTCTATAGCATCAATAATGTTCGAAATAAATTGCAGTCCAGCTAATTTCTTACCCAAGCAATACTCCACACACACACAATCATATTATATATAAAAGTTTAGCACCCCATTCTGACAAAAATGTTAAAAACAACTTTCTTCCAGCCTTTGAGAGTTCTTTTATCAAGATGTGTATATAAAATTTTGTAGGGTGTAAAAATTATATCTTGTTTTTTATAGATCTGATGATTTTTAAAAAAATTTAAGTCAAAACATTATTTATCTTTTTACATTGGTTTATTTTTTTCTACCGTAACACAATACACAGCTCTACCGCATTACTGCTTACCACTGTGCTTTATTTTAGTTCTTATTATTAAAAACCACAATTGAATGCAATTAATAATCTCATCTTATGCAAAAATTATACTAACCAATAGCAGTGTGATCGTGAGACTTCGAAGGCAACGATAGGCGAAGAAACTTGTTAGCTCAAATGCACTCAAATAAACGTTTGTAAAAAAATTATTTTATGTATTTCAATCATTTTATTAAGAAGCCTATACCAAATTTTGTGGTGCATTGTTCAACCTACATAGAAATCAAATTTCGTGTGAGTATGCCAAATACTTTAGAAGTAGAAAAAATCATTTCATGAATTTTTAAAATTTGTTAAAAAAAAAGGGTTTGTTTTTGTGGTGTGTATTTTGGACAAAAGCAGCTTCCTATATATAGTTTATGTATTACGTATATATATAGGTTACAACCAAACAATTTTTAAAAACAACTAAATCAAAGATTGTTATATAAAATGTATCATATTGTTTTAAGGTTTCGCGAAATTTTGTATATCATACGCATTTCAGAGGTAACATTTTTTTAAAAAAAAATTACTTTAAGTTATTCATTAATACTTCTGGCTATAATAAAGTAATAACTTGATGATAATATTGCATTATTTAATCTTTGAAAGAGTTTTCAACTTTTTTTTTTAAGTTAACAACTTGCTTAATTAAAAATTATATTTTGGATAATCAAACTGCATTTTGAAAAACTCAAGTAAAAATGTTTTAAAACTGTTGTTTGCTCTCTGATGAAGTAATGATTCAGTTTTCAAATACAAATATAAATGCTTAAATAATTTATATTATCTATAATATTACGATGCGGAAAAGTATGCATATTATGTTTTCTTAGGTAAAATGAATGAATAAATTATAATCACAGATTTTTAGTTTATTAATTATTTTTTTCCATTTAATTTAACATTAACAATTCCTCAGAAATTACTTAACGTTCAAATATACTTATCAGTTTAAAATTTAATTCATAGCTTTTTCAAAGTCATTTTAATTTCATATAATGAAATTCGAGACAATAATTGCATATGTGTGGCATGCAATTTTCATGTATTTTACTGTCACATACTGCTAGATACCCATCTTTTACCTACAACAATTGGTAAAAATATCAATTGTTAATAAAAACCAAAGATAATATTCCTTAAGATTTCTTACTAATTTGCATTGTAATTCAATCGGAAACCCAGAACTCGAATTTGCACATATTATATTATTTATTTAACAGGTTCCTTGTCATTTTAATTTCAAAATAAAATTAAAGTTTAATATTTTGCTACTCTTTTGTAAAATTAACTTACTTATAAAGTTAAATAGATATAGAATATAACATGTTTTAACCCTACAATCTTAGTTCCTAAAGCCAAGAGTTTGCTACTATACTATTGAGATTATTTTGTGTTGTTAAATTTCTATTCATTGCATTTTTTTTTCATTTAGATTTATAACAATTTAGTATATGATTTTATATATACACTGGCGGGAAAAATCCCAACACTAAAGAAACATTATAGAAATGAAATTTAGACAATACAATTGTCAAGTTAGCATGTTTAATTGATTAAATTTTCAAGATCACTGGTTAATTTAAGGTCAAGAAAATGAATTTCAAATGTGAAATGCCATTAGATTAATAGCCGGTGTAACCTTCAAAGTTTTAAATGCAAGCCGACAAGCACGCGTGCATTGTGTCATGCAGTTGCCGAATGTTACTTTGTGGTATGGAGTTCCATGACTGTTGTACTTGTTGCGTCAATACTGGGATGTTCAGTGCTGCCTGTGGATGATGCTAGAGTTGTCATCCAATATATCCTATATGTGCTCAATCTAAGACATATCTGACGAACTCGCATACCAAGGTGATATGTCAACACTCTGTAGATCATGTTGAGTTACAACAGTGGTGTGAAGGTGAACGTTATCCTTTGGGAAACCTCCCCCATGAATGCTGTTTATGAATGGCAGTACTATAGGTTGACTTGCCAGACTGACGTAGAAATTTGCATTCAGCGTTTTTGGGATAACCGCGGGAGAGTTCGTGCAGTGATAGGAAATTGCTCCCCTAACCACGACACCACCTGTAGGTCGTGTGTGTCTAGACCACAAACAGTTTTAGGGCAGATGCTTCCCTGGCTGCTTTCTGACCAACTCAAGCCATCTCTTGCATGAAAGCAGAACCTGTTTTCATAAAAACACAACAGATCTCCACTCCGTCCTACCACTGGAGTCGCAAATAACAATGGCTTTGAGTCAATGGAAAACACACTACAGGGCACCTTGCTTGGAGCTTTCCTTGAAGTAACTGATTTTTAACAGTTCGTTGTGTCACTGTGTGGTACCAAATGCAGCTCAAGTTTCTGCCACGGGGGCAGTGGAATACGCCAAAGCCGTAAGGCAATACGGCAGTCTTTCCTCTTAGTAATGTCACATGACCACCCGGAACCTGATCTTTTGGAGGTATTGCAATCCATTGATCACTGCTCCCAACAATCATGCACAGTGGGTACATTCTGGCCGGTCTTTCTGCAATACCACGAAAAGAAAATCCATCTTATCTTAGCCCTAGGACATGATCTCGTTCAAACTCGGTGAACTAATGATAATGGCTTCTTCGTCTTCTTAAAAGTATTTTTGGCTAAAATCAACTTAATACGTCAAATGTTACAGGCAAAAAACGCTCACGAACTTTCCAACACGCATTTAAAGTATTTTTGATTGTGCAAGTTTTGAGTGGGCTTCAGCGCGAAATATGAATAGTTGTGATATTTCAGATGTATAAACACAACTTCCAAATATCTAACACAACTCTCTTGTTGTTGAGTTTTTTTTCCGTCGGTTTATTTAACTATTTAAGATATAAGACAGACTTTGATATAAAAAGAAATCCTATATATTTAAATCCATTAGTCAAATATGATACTTTAGTAAAACATGCATGTTTAGTTTTTAATTTTCATTATAAGAATCAATATTTATAAAGGTATTTTCTTCAAAATCATGATAATTACTTCTTTCGTTTAATTGTCTTCAAACATACTAGACAGATCTTAATGAAATTAAATATGCACATTAAGTGATATAATACAAAAATTACCCTGTCCTTCCATACAAGAACGATCATATGTACAATTAATTAACATTGAAAAGTCCAAAAGAAGGGTAAAAAAAACGAAACAGAAAATTAATTCAAAAATAAAATATGTCTCCCTATTTACAGTTATACAGATTTCACAACGTGAATTTGGGGCTATTTGAGTCCCTGGCATAACCTCTTCCACTCTTTCAACAACGATGATTTCAGATGCTCTACGTTTTGAGAGAAAAATGGAGATATACAATTTCCTTATCATACATAGTGGTGAGTTTTGGAGGTCTTACTAGCTAATACACCTGGAGAATATCCTTATTTTCCAAAATTCTATCTGCTAGTTGAGATCTATCTGTGGATGAGTGTTATCATCTGGTCAACTGAACACCTAAAATGGTGAATATAGGTCTTCAAGATTCTGTTCATCTACACGGATCATATGACGGAAAGAAGGACATGGAATTTCTGTACGCCCATGTAAGACTATTCTTGGACAAACCATCAGTTATGCTGTTATGATGACAGCAGGTATCTAGTTTCTTCAAGATGAAAGTTTATAGAGAATTAGTGGTTAAAATTAATTTAGGCTTGTCAATAAATATAGCGGTTTCTCTTGTTGATCCCTAATCCAATGTCGAATTTCTTTACTTCAAGATAAGCAGGCTCTTCTGTGCCCATAAAAACTGGAAAACAAATTAATATTTTCCTCTGGCCTTCGAGAAACATTACATTTGAAATTCAGATTCCTGCAAGTGTACAGAAAAAATAATATATAATAAAATATAAATTAAAATAAGATAAAATTGGATTTAAAAAATCTATCACTTAATAAATTTAATAAGGTCACATCATGTTTTAAGCAGAATTTCATATAACTTCCTTTTAAGTGTTTTATTATTGTTATATATCACTATTTTTACTACGTAAATATTAATTATATTGCAAATAATTAAGCATATCTTTTCTACATATCTTGATTTATGATATTTTTATTGTTTCAGAATGGAAATTTAAAAATCTTAAAATTTAAACTTTCCAAACACACGTATATATATAAATATAGAATATATGCTAGGTGATTATAATAAAAGTCTCAAAACGCTAAGAGTAAATTTGAGAATTAGATTACCTTAATGCAGCGTCTCTCAAACTGTGGGGTGCCACCCTGGAAGGGGGTGATAAGTTAAGAAACAACGGGAGAATATATAACAAATTCAATACTACAAGAAGTGCAAAGAAATGGTCTAGATATCCAAGACTATCGAGGACAGGGATATGATAATGGCGCCAATATGGTCGGTATTAATAAAGGTGTCAGAACAAGAATACTCAATACAAACCCAAGAGCATTCTCTTCATGCCGTGTGGATGCCACAGTTGGAATTTGCTTTTGATTGATGCAGCTAACTCTTCTGCAACAGCCAAAAGGTTTTTGGGCTTCATCAATAAAATCTATGTGCTGTTTTCAAAGTGAAGTAAGCGTTGGGATATTGTAAAAACTAAATTAAAATTGACATTAAAACCTCTGTCTGAAATATGGTGAGAAAGTAGAATCGGAGCTGTAAAAGCAATATTTTTGCAATTTTATGATGTTATCGAATGCGTGAATGAGCTAAAAAATAAAAGTGATGATTCTGAAACTCTAAGCGATTGTGACACAGTCTTGAATGAAATGTTCAGTTTTGAGTTTATTGTTGCGATACACGTATGGTACGAGGTTTTACTACGTGTGAACAATATAAGCAAACTATGGCAATCGGTTCAAGTCAACTTGAAAGTGGCTATTGATATTTTACGGTCATTTTGCAGCTGGATTCAAGAATTCTGTAATACAGGATTTGACAATAGTGTTGCACAAGCTCGACTTTTTGTAGAGAAAAGTACTTTCGAAATTGAGTCTCAATTTAAAGAAAAAAGAACAGCCAGGAAAAACGAATGTTCGGTTATGAACATATTGATGAACCTATTCAATCTTTTGAAATGCAGTACAGATTTAACTTTTATAACACCATGATTGATGCTATTATATTCGACACCGAGTGTCGATTTAAAGCGCTCAATGAATATTTTGAACAATTTGGTTTTATTTATGATATCAGTCATTTAAATTCTATATCAAAAAATGACCTTCTCAAGTATTGTAATGATTTAGGTACAATACTTCGGGAAGGCGAAAACAGCGACATACAGCCTTTCGAACTATATGAAGAGCTCCAACTTTTAAAAACGAATTCACTAGACTCTATCAATGACGCGAAAAACAACTCATTCAGAACATTTTAGAAAATAATTTGGAAGAAATATATCCAAATGTTTATATAACAATTAGAACTATGCTCACAGAGTTCCCGTCAGTACAGCTTCCGCTGAGAGAAGCTTCTCAAAGTTAAAACTGATTAAGACCTACTTGAGAAGCACGATGAGTCAAGAGAGACTATCAGGGTTATCAGTTCTATCAATTGAAGCTGAAATAGCGGCTAGTGTTAGCTATGACATAATCCTGAAAAAGTTCAGTGAGGCCAAAAGCCGAAAAGTTAGTCTATTTTAATTTATATTTGTGTAATTTTTGCCATCATTTGATTAGCAATGAATCTCGTTTACTCATACATTAGTTTAACTATAATTAGACTTATGTAATTTAACGTTTTCTTGACTGGAAAAAAGGAGGCCTAGCGAACCCTAATTTCGCCGATGTCCACGCGTGGTCTAGCGTCGTCACTGGTGATAACCCTACGTGGGAGGGGGCGTGAGCTTATCGAAAAGACGAAAATAAAATATTATTCAAAAATATTACTTATTTACTGAAAGGAAACAGAGAATACATTATGAAATAATTAAAAGAAATGCACTTTTACACTAATATAATACAGCACACACTGATATATACACATTTACACTGATGTAATTCAAATATAGCAACACACTGCACAATGCCTTTGATAATAAATTTAACAATATTAAGCTCAGAACAAGTTTAATAATTACCAGTAACCCCATGGGCTTGTCATATATAAAATTATATACAAAATTTAATACTCATCTTGATAATTTGTACGGTTTATCATTAAAATCGCGTATTGCAGCTTTAGTGTCTAAGCCTTATATTATTGAATTGTTGCGCAGTTAATGTATAAAGGGGAAGGCGCTTTGAAAATTGTGGAAAATTGGTTGAAAATTGTCTCAAATGTTGAAAGTTTGATAAGCATGCCTTAATGTTTACAATCCGCATCTGTTTAAAATTGTTTAGTATAATAAATTTTCTAATAAACGCATAATTTAACTTTGATTAAAAAAAAAAGAGATATAATTGAAATTTAATTGAGTTATTAATTTTTAAGACATATTTTGGTTTTAAAAGGATTTGAAACACATTTAAAATGGATTTTTTTCATATTTCCTATTTATTACTTGAAATGAATGTGTTTAAAGAATTTTGAACAAAATTACACTGTCTCCGGTTAATCTATCGTTAGAAATATACATTAAAATATTCTACTATAAGACATATATATATATATATATATATATATATCTTCTTTTCAATTCTTATTTAATAAAATGTTGAGATAATTTCTTGTAAAAAAAAACACTTCTTAGAATCCAGTGTTTTATCTTATCCATATAAAAAGTGTTTACTTATTCTTGAAAATCTCAAATCGAAGAAAACAGGAACTAAGAAACGTTTTCCTGAGATTTATTTAATGCATAGATCTTTTCGAATACATCAAATGTGTTCCTAAAAAATATGAGTGTATTATAATGTTATCAGAATATCCTTTAAAAATATCAGAATATTTTCCACTGTGAAGGGATTTCTAAGTTAAAGGTTTTTAGAATATTATCAAGAAACAAGTACATTTTAAATCATTTAACAAAATACTAATTATAAACAACTGTAAAATAACATAAAATAGAAATACAGCACTTCCAGAAGCCATATGAGAATTAGTCATGCTTAAAAATAATTATAACGTATTCGTATTATTCACTCATTTAATTCTTTGACTACATTATCAGATATTAACAATTACATTAGGCATTTCATTCATACGAATGCAAAATTGTCTTCAAAAAATATTTATTTTTATTGGACAACTGTACTATAATTGAAATTCGTTCGTTTATTAAAATACAAGTGAATTTTGATACAGCCTTTAGTTTTTTAAAATAAAATCTGTATTAAAACTTACTACAACTTTTTTCAATAATATTTTTAACTTTTCTTTTTAGAAGATTACTCTTTTCTGAGAAAAAAAACAAAAAATATTTTACTTTGATACTTTCGAATCCGTATTAAATGAAAGCGAATTATGTTATAAATTAGATCGCTGTTAAAATTCATCCCGTACATGCAAACAACTACAGAAATAAAATATGCTTCGAAACTAATACATTTATTTATAATTACCATTAATGAAACATTTTACTTTTATAAAAAAATCCTATGAAAACTAAATTCTTTCTGAAGGAATTACCATTGCAATACCATTTTATGTATATCTATATACACTCACTTCCAAAAGTTAAACACGGAGAGGAAAACGGTAATTTACGAAAGCCAATCAGAATTGAAGAGGATGCAATTCGCTGCAGAGGTAGATGGAAGTATGCAAATATGTTAAGTAACAGCCAATCGTGCTTTCATGTCAAGAAATATGCAAAAAGGGCAGTCTTATAAGAAGGCAGCTTTTTGAAGGGTTACAGAAGTTGATTGAAAATGCCGATGGAAGATGTTTAAAACTTTCGTACAATTTGTTTTCAAGACATACGTGTTTCTCTGACTTCTAGAACAAGAATGGAAGATTCTGATTGCTGGCGTGCTGTGGGGCGCATTGAAGCCGGACAGTCGATCACAGATGTTGCTCTTTTCTTCGGCGTTCATCATTCTGTAATTTCACGTTTATGGAAACAATTCCAAACCACACAGACAGTTGTCTGAAGTCCCGTAGGTGGTCGCCCAAGGGTTACAACCCCCACAGAAGATCGATATATTGCTATTGTAGCCAATCGGAATCGCTGAGCGACTTCCACACGTGTGGCATCTATGGTTGCAGCGTCCATTGGTATGGTTATATTTGCATCTACTGTGTGTGCCGAAGATTACATATGAATGGACTGTATGTCAGGGTTCCTCAAGTTTTTGTTCCTCTATCCGTCCAATCAAGAGGGGTATGACTTAAGTGGTGCCGAGAACATGGCAATTGGACTGTGTCTGACTGGGGCAATGTCATGTTTACTGATGAGTCAAGATTTGCTCTGGAGCCAGATGGCAAGCGTATAAAGATATGGCGTAAACAAGGAGCACGCAATAAGCTCCAGAGCATCACCGAACATCACGCATTCCGAAGCGGAAGCATTATGGTGTGGGCAAGGATTTCATTAGGATACCGCACCGACCTGCACATCTTTAAACGGGGTTCTGTGACGGCTGTCCGGTATGGAGATGTAGTCCTAGAGCCCATTGTGAGATTGTACGCTGCAGCAGTTGGCCCTACGTATGTTTTAATGGGCGATAACGCACGTCCCCATAGAGATGACATCGTCGATGACTACCTGGAGGGTGAAAGGAATGCGCGTATGGCGGGGCCAGCATATTCGCCCGACATTAATCCCATTGAAAATCTTTGAGATGTTCTCGGCCGTGCTGTATCTTCACGTTTCCTACCTCCAGTTACTCTTATTGATCTAGAAACTGCTCTACAAGAAGAATGGAGATTGCTTAAACCTGCGGTGGTTGACCATCTAATTGAAAGCATGGTCAGAAGGTGTAAACTTTGCATACAACTGAGGGGGGATCACATACCCTATTAATGTCCTTTTTTTTCATTTTATGCTGTTTATTTTTTTTCACTTTATACATAATTCTGTTTAAGTGTCCAGTATGACATTATCTGATAACTTATAAAAAAATAATATTGTTTCATTTACGTATGTAATTATTGATTTTGTTTTATGTATAAATATATATGCTACTTTACTGCCAAATTTTGTGTCTATCAAAGCAGTATTTGTTAATTTTTTTTATTTTACATCTTCGTGCTTAACTTTTGGAAGTGAGTGTATATAAAAATTACGTGTCATAAGATTTGTCAGCGATAGACTTCGAAACTACTGAACCGATCCTGACATAATTTTGCATACTTTGGGTCATTTCGTCCAACTTAAAATATAGGATAGTTTTTATCTTAATTTTTGACGTTATTATTTTTTTTTATTGCCGGAAATGCGTAGAATCCGGGAAACGGGAAAATTCGCAAAATGTCGGAATGTGTGTGTGTTTGAGGAAGCAGATTTTGAGAACCAATATGCATGAAAAGTCAGTGCCTGGTGTATTTCGGGGCTTGGAATCTGAATTTCGAACTGAATCAACAAAATATCTGTAACATTACCGGACAATACCGGATGACCGTATTTTAGACACTTCCTGGCAAGACTTTATTTTAAAAGCCATGGAGCGTGAAAACTTGGTCCCTGGCGTATTTGGAAACGGGCAACCTGAATCTGATATCCAATATAACAAATTGTCGCAACTTTGCCGGATAATGCCGGGAAAACGTTTTTAGACCAACCCTGGCAGTGATTTACCTTAAACGCCTTGAAGCGTGAAAATTGTATCTCTGGCGTATTTTGAGACGGGCTATCTGAATCTGATATTCGGTATGAGAAATTGTCACAACTTTGACAGATAATGCCTTACGACAGTATTTCAGAAACACCCTGGCAAGGGCTTACCTTAAAAGCCTTAGAACGCGAAAACTTGGTCCCTGGCGTATTTTGAGACGGAAAATTTGAATCCAATATCCGATATGAGTATTGTTTGCAAGTTTGCTGGATAATTCTGGACGATTGTCTATTACGCAGACCATGACAGGAGCTTTCCTCAAAAGTCTTGAAGCGGGAAAAACACTTTTCTAATAATTTTCGGGATGGTGAACGAGAATCTGAAATAGGATATTATAAATTCCCGTAACTTTACCGGACAATGCCGGACGACCCTAATGACCTTCCCAGCGACTGAACGTGCAGGCTCAGGGGAGCCAAAAGTAGTCTCCGGTTGCGTCTAGGGGTGGAAAACGAGAATCTGAAATAAGGTTTCAGAAACTCTCATAAATTTGCAGGATATTGTCGAAATTAAGTAGAATGGCCTCGTTTTCGAGTCCCACTTACGAATTTTCATTCCCTCCAGGGGCTAAATTTGCAAGCGCCAGGGCACCAAAATTCAGTCCTATGTGTGTTTCGGAGCGGATAAAGAGAATCTGATATCGGAATTTAAGTGTTCCGGTAACTTTTTTCATCTATTAATGCTGGACGACTATAATATGCACGGACATGGGTATCAGTCTAACTTGCAAACGTTGGGACTCAAAAAAGGGTCCCAGGCGTATTTTGAGACGGCTGATCCGAATATTTAATCCAATTTGAGAAATTTCCATGTTAAATAATTCCAGACGACAGTATTTTAAACGAACAATGACAGGGACTTACCTTAAAATTCTCTTGGAGCGTGCAAAGTGCGCTCTCTGTGGTTTTCTGGGAGGGGAACAAGAATCATAAATAGGACTTTAGAAACTCCAGTAACTTTACCGGATAATGCCGAACGATAGTACTGCCTGTCCCCTCGGGTACGGAGCTTGAAGGAGCAGGGTTGCCAAAAGTGGGCACTAGATGCAACTTGGGATGGGGAACGAGAATCTGGATTCGGACTTCAGAAACTCCCTTAATTTTTCTCGAAATTACCGAAATGAGATCAAATTGTTTTGCGTTCAAATCCTGTGTCCGTATTTTTATTCGCTATAGCTACTATAAACTTTGAGGCGCAGCCTTACGAAAATACGACCAACAGAAAATTGCATCTTCAGACATTGCTACCACTTTTTAAAATGGTGGATAAATGCACATTCAGCATTCCAGCTGCCATTAGACATTCATGAGAAACCTAACACAATGTATAACATTAAAAAAAAAGAGCAGCATGGCTACGGTATTTCAAAGGAGTTCAATTATAATCTGCAATGGCCCATAAATTCTCACACGACATAGAACTTTGTAAGATTAAAACGGCAACTAGAAAATATTCGGTGTTGCTGTCCTAGTACTGACTGGTGATTTCCGACGTAAACTGCAAGTCATTCCTCGCTCTACTTTTGCTTACGAGATTAACGTAAGTTCAAAACAATTGTATTTAAGGCGAAACGTTGAAACACTTCGATTGATCATAAACACGTGAATTCAATTGCAAGATTGAGACATAGCCATCCTGTGATGACCATGTCGTGCCGGTTCCGCGTAAGCTAGAGGTGTGGGATTATCAAAATGATGAGACATAATTCTTAATACAACTTTTATTAAGAATAACTTATATTACTTAAATTCTAATTTGACAAATTTAATTAAAGTGAGAGTCAAGCCCAAATTAAATCACGTATTTAAGTCAGATCACGCAACTAGATCCTCTATCTCAATTTTTATTAATAATCCTATTCATCTAATTACTTATATCCAATATTACCTTTTTCAGTTCTGGTTCCTTGACCTAGAGAATATTATCTATAAACTTTATATATGAAGATTCTTGATCCGCAATGCTGCTAATTCTTGACTGCTAATTCTTGATCCGCAAGATTTCACACTAAGCTTTGTCACGCTATCGATCAGAATGATTCCACACTAATATCTCTGAGCCTGCCGCGTTATATCTAAGCTTGCCACCCTATCCTTTTATAGTATATCTCATTTACATATTATGATCGTTTATCTTCTTGGTATTGGGTTGGAAAAGTTTTGCCATTAATCGTGGCCGTCAAAGAACATAGGAGTCATGTTAACAGAAAGACGCGAGAGACGTCACAACCCCCTCCAAGAAGAAAAACGTGATTTACTTAAGGGTTCTCAATGCCCTTAATAAATTACGTGTCTAAATCTCTATTTCTAAATTTCTTCGCTTTCTGAGTTTTATTTAAATTTTAATCTTAAATCCTCATTTTAACTTTTATAATTTCCAATATCTATCTTGACTTTAATTTTCATTGCAATTTTAATCTTAAATTTTAACTTTTATAATTTCCAAAATTTATCTTGACTTTAATTTTCATTACTCATCTTAGAATTAAATTTTAATATTCAATTTAATTTTAAACTTGTGACAATAAATTTTACTCCAATAACTAGGCCAACATTAATAATTACTGTTTAATTTATGCCTACTCTCACTTTTACATTTCAATTACTTAAGGGGGTCACTTCACGAAAATCGAATTAAAAATCGATTTTTCAATTTTGATTGAAAAATAAAATACCATTAATTTTCTTTCTAATGCAATTTAAATTTTTGCTCTAGCTGAATTAGAA
>BMAV01001080.1:0-13712 GCA_019973955.1 Trichonephila inaurata madagascariensis
CTTTTTTTTTCCCATAAAAATTCTGTTTTTCTTTTGTCTCGCAATACTGTAGTTTTTACCTCAATCAGTAAAATTTGAATTTCTTTTTTGTCTGATTATTGCTGCTAGTTAGAAATATCAGCAAAATTTTCAATTTTATTATAAAAAAAAATAAAATACATCTATACTTGAATTCTTAATATGCATAGTTTCATAAGAAAATATATATTTTTAAAAATTTTAAAAGGGAAATGACACCTTTTGAATATATTTTTTATTTATGTTAAATTATATTTTAGTATTTCATATAATGCTTCTATTCAAGAAAATTTACCAGATGAAATTTTGTATTTATTATTCACACAATTTTTAAAAAACTTAAATTTTTTTTAAAAATTTGTGGGAAATTTTACTTTTTCTGTATTCACTAATTTTTGTAGTATTCCTAAGAATGTTTTAAACAACCTTAGGGATCGATTTAACAATAACTTAATTAGTTTTGGAGGAAAAAATGAAATGTTTATATGTGTGCTAAATTTCAACTAAAAAGCTAATATCCTACGTTTTAACTTTAAAAAAAATATTCAGCTTACAGCAAAATGTATCCATATTTTTTTACATGTTTTATATATAACACACGGGGAAAAAAATGGAAGTGATTTTAAATAATTGGGGAAAAAAAGTAGCATTTTGAATGCACTAATGTATCGAAAAATACAAACTGAGAAAAACCATTTTAAAGTATATACTTTTAAATATAAAAAAATTGAAAAAATTGAAAAAAAAAACTCTACCAGAACTTGTATTCTGATCAAGAATATTAAGTCGGGGAAAGATGTTCAAAACCTTGGGGGTCCGCGACATCATGCTGATACATAAAGGGAGGTCGAGACAATCGAAATTTTTAAAGAACCGCTGTTCTCGACCCCTTTTTGTTAAAATAATTTAAGTGGAAAAAAGATTTTGATAAATTTTTAAATTTTATTTGCGAATTTACCATGGGTTTTTGCATCGATTATTTCATTTTTTTTTGGTATCTTCAATGTAAAACAAAATGTTTGCGTGATATCGTGTGTCCCACTATAAGAGTTTTTCTATTTTTAAACTTTTCATCTCTTTCAAATCTGTAACTAACACTAAAGGCCAATAAACAGATTCTAATTTTAAAGAACGACGGTACACTTTCTTAGACCCCCTTCTCTCCAAAGTGGGTCAGCGGATTTTCTGCCCACCCCTCCATTAGGCAAAAATAAATTGGTGACAATCTTGTTGCCGGAAAGAAACACGCCAAAGGACGAAACCTTCTCTGGATTGATCCCCAAAGGGACAAAACGTGACCTCTTGGCGAGTTTATTATCGCTTCATTAAAGAACTAATAGAAGGCCATTGCGAAAAGTGGGTGTCTTGTTCGAGAGTTAAAACTACAACAAAGTTAATTACTGTGATTTTAAAATTACTTAATGCGCCAAAAGTTTAAAATATTAGGTATAACATATCGCAAAATATCATTTCCTTTTTTGTGCTAATGCGTTACATCCGTTGTATGTTAGAATTTATTAATATTATTTACATTATGGCTCATTCAGATATCGATCTACATCCAGGGATATACCCGGAAATTTTGTATAAATTTACTTTATTGATTGTTGCAATAAAATTAATATAAATCTCTTTCAAATGTGTATTTAATATTACCTGTTACCAATTCAATATAAGCTTTCTTATCAGAAAAACTTACATCAGCTCCTTTCAAGTTAAATCACGAATTCGAGCCGCAATCTCTCTCAACCTTTTTCAGTGAATAAAGTTGAACTGCTAAAATCGTAAAGTTTGCTGTCTTTACCGTGACACTCCTCCAGGATGCCCTGAAAATGTTGCCCTTTTTTCCCCATCCTCTTTCTTGTCGTTCATTCCTTTCTTCTATTCCCTCCCTCCTCCGATGAGGGCTGCGGTAGCCCAGTGGTCAAGGTATCGGATCATGGCGGCTTGTCATGAGTTTGAGCTCACACCATAAGACCCGCCGTGTAGGGCAGCGAGCCCTTTAAATCTGTCGAGCTGCCCGTCCTCCCGTTGGTGTGGTGTGGTGGGGGAGAGGGGCGCCACTCAGGTTCGCCCATCCCTTCCCCGGGTTTCCCAAAAATTACGTGGTCCGTCGCCAAAAGCAAGCCCTCTGAGCTGAACAGTGCGACGTTAATATTCCTCACTCCTCTTCCGAGGGTTTAAAAATCTATAATTTATGGAATTTCTAGAAGCTCTTTCTCCGTCTTCGTCCGGTTTAAATTTTTATTTGTTTACGAAGTTATGTCAATGAAAATATACCCAAATTTGTTTAAAACCTTAATTGGAATTACGTCAAAGAGAATCATTAAATAAATAAATGTTGAGTAAATATTTATGATTTGAACAGAACAATTAAATTAAAGGGGTAATTTGATATCCCAATCCCTTAAATCTGTCGGGGCTGAAATTCACTCCTTGGTGTGATGCGGTAGTTGGAGATGGGGGGGCCAGCTCAGGTGTCGTCCCCTACTTGACCGTGGTTCAAAATTTGGGGGTCCGTCGCCAAAAGCCCTCGTGTCCCGCAATGCGACTTTATTATTTTCCTCCGATATCCGAGTACTGCACGCCAAGTTATGTTCTATGGTTACCTTGATATTTTTATCGTGTGGAATGTTGTTGCCATGGGGATGATGTACATAACAGTTAATTTAGTTTTGTTCTCCCCCTCCCCGAGGTAACCGAATTAATTTTAGATGATTTTAATTCGATTCCTTTAAAAAAAGTACCATTTCTATATTTAATTATTCTTCAAAAAACTGTTAATCTTCTGTTGTATTTTGTGCTGTTTTCGAATATGGATATTTTTTAAAATGTTGGGAGTACCAGGATATATTTTTTTTAAAGGGATCCCAAAAGTTCGGAACCGTGATTTTAAAAAGGTATAAATGAATAATATTTATGATATTTAGTGTCACTTATAGATTAGGAAATGTATATAAAATTGTTTTTAAGAATAGTATTACAAAAAAAAATTAAATTCCCTTATTTTGACAAAAATAAACATAGAATGACCCTTTTTCAAAATGTTCTCCTTTTGTAAAAAATCTTCAAAAATATTTTGCCTGTATAAAAGCTCAGATGTCTGTACAGGGGGGCTAAATTTTAAAATTTTTTTGAAATATTTTCTTAAAAATTGGGTTTATCCATGTCTTACGACAACAGGGGGGAGAAATTTTGAAAAAACCCCGATAATTATATATTTCCATGGGTGGTAACTCTAAAAATAATGAGTTTTTTCAAAAATCATAGTTGAGCCTCTGTAAAAAAAAAGGTTATTCTAATTTTAAAAAAAAAGGTTATTCTTTTTTAAAATTTTTTGCCGAAATATTGTATTTAAAAAATTTTTTTTTGTCAAAATTCCTTAAAAAAAAAACAATTTTATACATGTATTCTAATCTGGTGACACTAAATATCAAAAATTTTAAATCCCATTTATGTTTTTTTTTAAAATCAGGGTTTCCCGAAAGTAGTGGATCCCTTAAAAAATAATGAGGTCTGCGCTTTTAACTATTTCCCAAAACTACGCATTTCCCCCTTTTTTTTACTTTTTTAAAAAATGTATTTTTAAGGTTCCTTGTTCGATGAAAAATCATTAAAAAAAACACGCAATTTTTTGGGGTATTGGGGTTTAAACAGCAATTATTAATTGATATTCATCATTAATTTTTAAAAATATATATTTTTTTTATTCATAATATACTATAATTATTATGCAATACAATTATTTTGGAATAAAAAATTTTATATTACGCCATTTAATTATAATTGTTATGTTATTTATTTATAATTATTTATTTACATTATTTATATAATTATTATGTTACATTATTTATATAATTATTATGTTACATTATTTATATAAATTTTTATGTTATATTATTTATAATTAATCTCTTATATTATATTATATTACATTATAGGGTTTTTTATTATAAAATTATTAAATTATATTATATATAATAATTTCTATTAAATTATATTACGTATAATAATTACTAAAATTAAAATTAAAGTATAATAATTACTATTAGAATTATATTACATGATATTATTATATCTTTAAAAATTATTATATATAATTTTTATTATACTTTTATTGATTATATAATTTTCGATTAATATTGGTTATTTTTTAATGTATTTCTATATTATTTTATTTGAAAATATTTCCCAAAATATTTAAAACAGTTCTTTAAATTTATTTTCCTGACGATTAGTTACAGCTATGCCGCCACTTGGATTCCATATCAATCAACCCAAAAAGCGCTGTTTGATGCGATTCCTAATTACCCAAATTGGGGAAAAATTGGCTTTTAACACTCGGAAAATCAAATTGGGTTTTAAATTAAAATATTCATATAATGCTATAAAATATTATGTTAGCTCTAATTCAAGAATGATTCATACATTTCATATTCCCGATATCTGCAGGTGGGGAAACATGAGATCATAGAAATTTAACAGAACAAATGTAATGTCCCATTCTTTTAGAATATCATAACTAACAAAATAAATGCCCCTGGTTCTTCAGGGAAACCATTTTTTTTAACCATCCATTCAAAAATAGCTTTATTTTACGGATGTAAAAAATGCTTAAATATGTCACATGCAGGGGACATATTCTCCATTATCGATTTGAATCGCATTCTTTAAGTTTTTATATTCCGTTTTAGAAATTATTCAGAACCTTAAGACGATTTAAACGCGGTGAAGATTCTTAATCAGTCCTGCGACGCAAAATCAAAACCCCTTTTCCCGCCCGGAAAAAAAAGCAACGGTCGCTTATCGTTTATATTCCAGAAATTTCGACAATCGTTTCGTTTGCTATTCGCGTTTGCCCGACATTTGCTACGAGTCTAAATTATGTGGGGAAAAATGAACGATTTGGGTTGACAGGGGGTTTTTAAAAATTGATTTTTTAAAGTTCGTGAAAATAAATCAAAATGATTCATATTTGGGGATTATTTAAAAATTTATTTCATTTTGCTTCGCTGATGGAAAGGTTTTTTGAATTTGATATTAAACTAATATTTATTATAAAACAAAGGTTTATATAAAGACAAATTTCAAATATGGACCATAAGAAAGTTCAAAATTTTTTAAGAGGAAATAAAAAAAAGAAAATAGATATGAAAGAAAAAAAAATTAAAAAAAAAAAAATCTCTTTTTATATATATCTACATATATAAAAGAGGATGTTTTACATAGACTTCGCTTCCTCAGCACCGTTCAACCAATCGATATGAAAATTGGCTTACATATATTTTTGGGGAGATTTTTTGTGTTATTTTTTTTTAGCCCCCCCACCAAGTGGCGCTGCAGCATATCAATTTTGCACCGTTCAATCAATCCAAGTTGCTAACATGGTCACCAAAAAATTGGCCACGCTAACATTTCGCCATGTTTCCACCCAGTGGGGAAGGTATCGGGTCATGGCAGGCATGTCATGAGTTCGGCCCAGTACCACTAAAGACCCCCCGTGTAGAGCAGCGATGCGTTAAATCTGTCGAGCTGAAAGTCCTCCCGTTGTGTGGTGAGGTAGTTGGGAGAAGGGGTGCCCCTCGGTGTCGTCCCCGTCACTTGGCTATGGTTCAAATTTCGTGGTCCTTCGCCAAAATCCCCTTTGCTGAACATTTTGGACGTTAATATTCACTCACCGCCATGTTTCCGTTGAATCGCCATTATAATGTAAGGAACGCGTTGGTTGCGAATATTACAATTTTAACATAAAATAAGTACAACAGAAAGTAATATTAGCGTATTACACATACAGATATAAATTATTTACACCTTTTAAGCGTTCACATTATATAAAACTTGAAACAATGTGTTACTTTTGCTGAGCATAGATCAGCTTAGGAAGGTGTTTTCAAAAATCGACCCACAAGAGAGTTATGGGGAGTTATAAAGGAAAGAGATCCTTTTTATCATCCATTAGATATACAGACTTAAAGTTTAACAAATATGATTTTTTTTGTTCAGCTGAGATATATTCAAAAACCTTTTTTTTCTTTGTTTAACTTGCAATTCACTTAAAATTAACTCATTAAAAACTTCTTTATCCTTCAATCTGTATTGTTTAATTTTCAATTCACCGGTGCGAAAAATGGGTACGCCAGCTAGTGTTTATATCTATATATGTCTAAAAAACGGCTGTCACGTGTCGCAACAGTGTGCCCCCTAGTGGCACTGAAAGGGAAGGTATCAGTGAAGCATTTGGTAGTGTGAGAGTTGCTTGAGAAAATTCTATTCCTAGCAATGCGTGATTATGCTCGACCTCTACGAAGTGAAAAGAAGCATGGTAATTGCTCGCATCCGTATCCAGAACAGCCAAACCTGAGAGTGTTTCAAGGACCACTGTGTCAAGGGTTATGACAGCCTACTCAAACCTGGCTAAGATTTCATCAGCGAAGCACAACAGTGGGCGAAAATCGAAATTGAAGGACGGATGTTGAAGAGTATTGTCGCCCTCAAAACGCAAGACTACAATACATCAGATAACGTCCGAGATAAATATCCATCTTCGGAGCCCCGAATTCATGAAAACTATTCAACGGAAGTTGCATGCTGCGAACATTCATGGCAGAGTAGCTATTCTAAAACCGCCTGTTTCGGCGCGACTTAAGAGAAGAACTTAGACTTAAGACAATGAAGAGACTTAAGTGGTGCCTAGACCACCTAAACTGGACACAACTGCAATAGGAACAAGTCATCTGATCTGATGAATCCTCGTTTACATTATTCTTGACCACGGGACGTGTGTTCGTCTTGCGAACATCAGCAGAAATATTTCATGTTGACTGCCTGGTTCCAATCGTGAAGCATGTAGGGGTTTCTGTAAGGGTGTGGGGTGCAATGTTTTCTCATTGATTGAGGCCTCTTGTCTTAAAGGGGAGGATCATAAGCAGCCATTATTGAAGCATTCTAGCAGATCACCTTCACCCAATGTTTCGTGGCCGTGGTAGCCGAGTGGTTAAGGTATCGATCGTGGCTGGCCTTGTCTCAAGTTCGAGCCCAGGACCATTAAAGACTCACCGGGGAGCGATGCACCTTAAATCTATCGAGAGCTCAGACGTCTTTCCGTTGGTGTGGTAGTTAAAAGAGGGGGTGCCAGCTCAGGTGTCGTCTGTCACTTGACCATGGTTCAAAATTTCGTGTAGCTAAGCTGTGCGATTTTAAAATTCACTCACTCACTCTTTCAGATTTTCTTTCCTGGAGAACAGCCTGTGTTCCGAGATGACATCGCTTCTGTTCACACGTCTCATAACGTTCAAACATATTTACATGAGCATTATGATTAAGTGGAACATCTAATATGGTGTCCCCTATCACCTGACCTGAACATCATTTAGTGTTTTGCAGGGTTTCTTAGGGAACAAAGTCCGTGCTCAGTTTCCTCCTCCACGTACACTATCTGAACTCGAAACGGCCCTGCACGAGGAATGGGTGTGAATTCTGATGAACTTCGTTCAAAGTCTTTATTTGTCAATCTCGCATCGAATGCAACCTGTTATTAAGGCCAAAGGTGGCTCGACCCTTTACTTATATATATACAGGTATAAGACAAAATAATAGGAACACTTGCGGAAAAATGAAAATATTTTATGTTACCGTTAAAGTACATAATTCAGTTATTTCATAAAATAACTAGGTATTTCATGAAATGACTAGACAAGTCAGTTAAAGAATATAATAGATGAAAAATTTCATACTTTACCCAGTTATTCTGTGAGGGAACTAATGATGTACCGTTAAAGTGAACAATCGAAAAATACATTTTCTCCCTATTGCGGATGATGTATATATATACAAATGAATGTGTGTGTGTCTGTACTCGATAGATTCAAAAACCATACATCCAATCGCCGTGAAAATTTGGGAAATTATTAGGTATATTCCTGGGAACTTTTTAAAAAATTTTTTTTAAATCAGAGTGGGGGTTCTAGGTGCTCCTGAACAAATATCCCAAAAATATCAAAATAACATTGAAGCTATACGTTTAAATGAGAAAAGCGACTCACTCACTGACTAATCACGATATCTCCAGAACTATGAAACCTACAGATTTGGAATCTGGTAGGCAGATTCCTTTCATAGAGTAGACATCAGCTAAGAACGGATTTTGCAAAGATCGTACCTCAAGGGGCGTTATAGATAATTAATTCCATTATTAAACTATTAGATGTACAGTCTTGAAACTGGGTACATAGATTCCCTTTCATGGAGTAGAGATCCCCTAGAAAATGAATTTTACGAAAATCGACCTCCAAGGGGCGTTGAAGGTGCTGAAGGGGCGTTATGCATAATTATCTCCTTTTTTAAACTATTGAACATAAAATCTTGAAATTGAGTAAGCAGATTCCATTCATTGAGTAGAGATCCGCTATAAGATGGGTTTTGGGAAAATCGACCCCCAAGTGGCGCTGAGGAGGATTAAGGAGCGTAATGGATAAATATTTCCGTCTTTCAACTGTAAGACCCATCTGCTTGAAAAGTAGAAGGTATGTTCCTTTCATTGAATAGAGTTCCTCTAACAAAGAGTTTTGCAAAACCGAACCCCCTACCACCAACAAAGGAGTTGGGTTGTGAGGGGTTAAGGAGAATTATGGAAAAATTCCTGTTTTTGAGTTTAACCCATTTACTTGAAATTTGTTGAGCACGTTTCTTTAGTTGAATAGAATTCCGCTAAGAATGGATTTTACGGAAATCAACACCAGCTGGAAACGGGGGTAGTTATTGGGGCGTATTGATAGACAAAATTCCCGTTTTCGAACTACTAGGACTGTAATAATAAAATCTGATTTGCATGTTTCCTTTGTTGAATTCAAATCCACTAAGAATGCTCTCAACGGGGTTACGTGGCGTATTGATGATAAAAATTCCGTTTTTGCTCTATTAGATTTAGACTTGAAATTTAGCACGCATGTTATTTTATGGAGTAGAGATCTACTGAAAGTTGCTTTGGTGGAAATCCACTTGATATAAAAATGACAGAAACTATAATTTCTAATTTCTATTAATTTCTAAAATAGAAATAGAAAGATTTTGTGCACTCACTTAACCCAATAATCAAGAGGCGAGAGTTCCAGCTATAAATATATTTTTAAATACAATCGAATTCTTAATGCTAGATATGAATAATTTATATATATGTAAACAGTATATATTTATACAACATCGTGAAATACCCAGTGAAGAGGGTGGGTAACGGCTAGTTAATTGATAAATAATAACGAAAAGCTAAAGCTGGAGTAACCACTAACCACATGGCACTTTTACTTCTGTTATCAAAGTTAATACTTTTTCACGAGTAAGTGCAAACTCTGTTTTCCTTTGTCCCACGCTTGTTTAATAAAGATTCAAGTCTCTCTTGCATTAAATCTTTCTTATTTACAGGTTTGTCTCCCACTCCTACATAAGTCATTGCTTGAAAACAGGTTGCAAAAATATTTGTTAATGATGCATAATGTAAGACGCTAACATAAATGTACCGTCTAAATTCTACGTTTAAAAGCAAAGGAATGAAGCGTTCACAAACACATGTCATTGCAAAGCTTCTATAAGTAGTTCAAAACTCACTAAAAGCAGTTAGAATCGATTCAAAGAACTTTCGAGTGATGTATTTCCTACTTTAATGATTAAGTAATCGTTATTCTATAGAGAATACCTAGCTATATAAACAGTAGAATTCAATTTTATATATTCTTTAACTGACATGTCTAGTTATTTTATGAAATACCCAGTTATATTCTATGAAAGAATGAATTTCTCACTTTAACGGTAACATATATAAAAGTTTTTCGTCATGCTGTAATAGATTTATTTATGATGCCAACTTGGCTGCATCGCCAATATTGCGCCAAGTTTCCCTTGAAACGCCATTATAATGTTAAAGTTTTGTGAATACATAAAAAATGTTACATAAAATAACTGAGCAAGAAACAAATGCTTTTAATGGGATGGATGAATCAGGGGCTTCAATAACAAATTTTAAACATTTGGCATCATTCTTGTCAGGTTTAACCTTAAGGGGGGTTGGAAACCTCTATATATATATATATATATATACTGACAATGTTAAATTGGCTGTTTTCGATGTACCTTTTCTCAAAATCTGTTATAGGTACATGCTTGAAATTTTCATACAATTGAAGTACACCTTTCTCATTATACTAAAATAAGCTTTTAGCTAATTTTGAATTTTTTAAAATTAATGAAATATTTTATCAAACATTGCGAAATTTGACCCATTTTTCACATAAAAATTTGTAAAAAATAAATTTTTGAGTTTTTTACAAAAAGCTCATTTTAGTATATATTAGACCTCATTATAAATATACCATAAAAATTTACATACCTGTGAACAGTAGTTTCTCAGAAAAGGTACATCAAACATCAAAATTTACATTTTGAGATAAATTGATTTTATGTATACAGTGAGATTTCTAATCGGCTAGAAAATCAAAAAATAAAAGGCTCAATTTACAATAAAAGATACATGTTTTGGTTTATATTAGACGTTCAACTTTTAAGCAAAAACGAAGTACTTTGTTTATATTTTTCGTCATTTAAATGGGCGTGGCCTAGTTTCAACGATTATTTAAAAATAGGTCTTAAGGGCTTCTAATTACCCTAGAGGTTAAGGTAAGGTATTTTTAGAAAGGTTAAAATCTATACAATTTAAAAATTTAAAAATCTCAAATTGTCAAAAAAATAAGATTTTAGCTTTCCGACATTTCTTAAACCTCCTCGGTTAATAGTGTCGAGTCTTTTGTTTCCATTCTTTTTTCATTTTGGAGATTGGTAATCCCGCTGAAACTCCTTCTCAGCAGGAAAAGCAAAAAAAAAACTTTCTCAAAATATTCCATAATCCAGAATAAATAACAGGTATATCTTTTTAAACCACACAAAATTTTGCTGACATCCGCTTCTAAACTTTACTTTAAGATCTTCGTGTGTTTTTTTTTAATGTGACCATGTGAATTCATTGCATACTGTTGTATTACCTCAGTCAAAGCATTCTCAAAGCTAGTTTCAAAATCTAAATAAAGGACATTTAAATGTCGAAGGTATGTTAAAAAGTCCTTTTTCCGGCAGATTGTCTGTGGCAAATTGAGAAACTCGCAAAACTTGCGGCGTCCAATATTATACTCCTTTAGCTTAATTCTGGGAATAGAAGTTGAAATGATGATCCTTGTTTTAATATAAAACTTATGCTGTCACTTTGTAACTGCAGATTTTCATAATTTTAGTAAATAAATCTGTGAAGTAAATTTGTTTCCACATGATTAAATTTTCTTTTAAAATTAAAGACATCTGATTTAATGAGAGCCACTATCGCGTAGACCCTCATTTACTTCTCATGGATCCCCAAATTATATTTTTGCTAACGTGGATCTCTAGGGATCGATATAGACCACTTTGGGAATCACTGATGTAGATTTACTCTGTGCCGAAAGTTTGAAACCGCTGTACTGCTCCCTAAAACTGAATGATGTACTAATTAGAATTTTGTCCCTAAATTTTTTGGGCTCAAGGGGTTTTCATGGTTATTCAAATATCACGTGTACGAGTTTTTTAAACTGATCGGAAATATATCTCGGGGAAATTTGTATCAAAACCATTTAAAAAATTTTTTTGGGTACAATATTTTTGTAATTTGTTGATATATCTAAAAGTGACTTAATAACTTCCAAATGGCGAATTTTCAACCATTTTAAATAAAATTCCAATTAAAATCAAGCAAAAATATTATCCCCTATTTTTAGTTAAATTAAACAAAAAATTTTTTTTAAAAATAAAAAAGGAAAAAAAAAGAAAAAAAATTTAAAAAAATAATTTTTTTTTTTGGTTGGGAAAAAATCTGTTTTAATTTATTAATCACAAGAGAAAAGCGTCGTGAGTTACTATGGTAACAGATTAATGAATCCCATGATGCATTGCCATGTTACGTAAGCCGACTCATCACCTATTGGTCCTTTATTACGATACGAAAGTCAAGTACAGCCAATTAGGTTAATTCCCGACGGAGAATCAGTCTCCATAATGAATGCACGTTAACTGTGTCAGCCAATGAAATGGAGCTCTTAGATTAGAGCTTTCTAGGAGGTAATTTTTATTCCACTCGCAGCATTAAAGTTTTTTTCCTCCTTGGGAATATTGTCGTTCACGACATGAAATTTCTTATTTCCGCTTAAATTCAATTCTTGCACAGAAGCACACATATAAAAACTTTAGGAAAAAAAAAAACCTTGTCTTTTTTTTTGAGAAAAACAAAACATATTCTCAAATTTCAAGATGTTTAGAATATTTTGAGGCCGGAGTAAAAAAAAAAAAAAAGAAGAAAAAAAGAAACGAGCCTTACAGTAGTCGCATATGATGAGTAGCATCTGAGATGTTATATCTGTCGAGAGCTGAAACGTCCTCCCGTTGGTGTGGTGTGGTAGTTAGGAGACGAGGGGTGCCAGCTCAGGTGTCGTCCACGTCACTTGACGACGGACCACGTAATTTTGAACCATGGTCAAAAGCCTCGTGTAGCTAAACAGTGCGACGTTAATATTCAATCAATCTGAGATGTTATCGTGGTAAATACGCAATAGTAACTTAAATCCTGAAAGAAATGAATCGAGTATGATTGGAAATAAATATTTTTATCGAATAATTATATCTTTAATGAAAATTTTATTTATTTAACACAAGGAATTAACCTGAAAGTATGAAAAAGATACGCACACTAAAATATTTATTCGAATAATTCCAGATTACTTACTTATTTATATTATATTTAAATTTGTAGACGCAAAGTTTAACATCTAATTTTTAATAAGTAGTTTATCCTGAATAAGAATTCGAATCTTGTAAAGACCGTAATTAAAGAATTATTACTTCGGTTAGCTCAGTTCAACTTTTATTTCATGGGTTTCAAATTCAAACTAAACAACATTTAAAAAAGATCACAGTTACAATTACATTAAAACAGTTAACAGTATTAGAAAATAACGAGAGGGTTGTGCGCTCTTCCTCACACTCAAAATCATGGGAAGGGAGTGATAGTTTGTTTTTAAAAGACCAGAATTACATACAAACACACACATACATCCAGATTGGCGTGGCATACGTTAAAACTGGTCTGAGGATTAGTGTGTGCTCTCATTGGTCAAATCAAATAGCTCACGGTTACGTCACTTCCTGTTACTCATTTCCGTCCCTTTTCACGAAATCACTCCAACAAATATCCAGCAAGCGAGAGGAAAGATGTTACACATCAAAAGAGTGTGTGTGTAATGAACAACTTCACAATTTAAAAAGTGAAACAACTTCAAATTTTGTAACGTTATTTCAGGGATTAGTTAGGTGAATAAAAAGCTAGGGGATATTGGTATTGTCCTATAAAATTATTTATTCATGTCTGTACTTATAAAGTAATATTTTTGTGCGAAATATACAATCATATTTGTTAATTGTATTCTAAAAAGGAAACAATAGGTTTATCATAGCTGAAATAGGTTAATTATATCTAGAAAAATTATTTAAATATCTAAAAAAAATTCCGTCAAGCGTTATTCCGTTCTTTGTCGTGCTTTCATTTTGAATTGTCTTTTGGTTTGGCTCTTTTGAAAAATCTACATTAAAATCTAATGTAATTACCATATCTGAATCAGTGTACTTATACC
>BMAV01001081.1:0-15830 GCA_019973955.1 Trichonephila inaurata madagascariensis
ATAAATCATATACGAAATCAGTTGGTTCCTGATTTCTTCCCTGCTGTGAAGCGAAAAATTTAGCTTGTAATTCTTTCTTATTTTTGACCGCGGGAAAAGCCTTCGCTAATTCAGCCTTGAGCTGCGCGAAATCCGTGGCTGTATTTTGCACTAACACCGATCCAAATATTGAGTACCAATCTTGAGCCCTTCCCCTGAGATGACTTTTTAAGTAAGCACATGACAGATTACTTGGGATTTCAAGTAACTGTATTTGGTTTTCAATTGCTTCTAGGAACTCTAAAATGTTCTCTGACCCTGAAAAGTACATTTCAGGTAGTACGTTACATCCACCTGCATTACCTAACCCAGAATTAAAAACGTTCGGGCGCCATTGCGACATAGCCATCCTGTGATGACTATGTCTATTAGGATCCGCTTAAGCTAGAGGTGTGGGATTATCTAAATGATGAGACATTTTGGATTCTTAACACAACTTTTATTAAGAATAACTTAAATTACTTAATTCTAATTAACAACTTTCTTAAAGTGAGAGTTAACACCCAATTAAACCTTATATTCAATTCAGATCGCGCAACTAGATCACTTATCTTAATTATAATAAATTAACTGACTAATCTAACTTCCTATACAAAATATTACCTTTTGTAGAGTCACCTTCCTTCATCGATTGAGGTAATACCTATTACTAAATTTTAGATGAGAAGATTCAGACTTTCTTATAATTTAATTGAGATGAACGTATCCTTCTTCCAGAGCTATAGGACATCTAACACTTGTTCTGAACGATTCCACACTAAGTTATCTCTAGGCTTGCCGCTCTATCTCATCAAAGCTTCAATCCTTTTAAAGTATTTCTCATTTGCATATTCGATCCGTTTCTCTTCTTGGTATTGGGTTGGAAAAGTTTTGCCATTAATCGTGGCCGTCAAAGAACTTAGGAGTTATGTTAGAAGAAGGACGCGAGAGACGTCACACCCCTCAACACTCTTTATTTACTATGAAACATACATTTTGCGAATGCCAGTAGTAAATGTTTTAATAAAACGTGTAATTCAAATTAAAGTAACATTAATGTGACTTCTGTTATTGCAGATTTAATGACAAACTATATTAGGATTGTGAGATATTACTTTTAGCAGAATGCATGCTGAATTGGAGTCATCTGCCAAACGGTTTCTTAGGGAGTATTCAATGTTATTCATCTCTGAAAATAATGACTCACAAGCATAGGTAGATAAAAATATGGTTAAAATGGCATGAACCAGTTTCATCAAACAGTTAAATGTGTCTGGAATCCAATTCCTGCCACCCCCACGACTGATTACTCGCGTTTGTTTGTAATACTGCATAGTGAACTTTGTTATTTTGAACGATCGAGTGCCCCAAATACTATGCAGCGTGCCATTGGCTCGCCAACCCTGGTATACATGCTTCTTTCAATTCAATAAACACAGACAACTTTACCTTTTTGAAATCAAGAAAACTTATTTTTCTAAAATGGATTAAATGCTAGTTGTGATAATCATGTTACTAAATGTTGATAGTCCTTCTTAGAATATTTATCTAACAATAATATTTTGGCCGCGGTAGCCTAGTGGTTATCATTTCGGACTCGTGGGCGGCGTGTTATGAATTCGAGCTTTAGTGTCCCACTGAAGGCTCAGCGTGTAGAGGAGCTGCTGCTCGTTAAATCTTTCGATGTTCAAATTCCTTCCAGCTCAGGTGTCGTCCTCGCCAATTGACCATAGTTTAGAATTACGAGGTCCGTCGAAAGCCCTGGTGTAGCTAAATAGTGTGACGTTAATATTCACTCACTGAAAGTCATCCCATTTGACGTGGTGTGGAAATTCGAAGAGTAGGTGCCGTTTCAGGTATCATCCTCGGCATTTTAACTTGGTTCAAAGTTACGAGGTCCGTTGTGTCAATAGCTCTCATGCTGCTTTTTTTTTTTGTAGGACGACTTTAATAATAGTTCACGTGAGAGAAATATTTATTAATAAAAATAGATGACGTTCTTTTACGTTATTATTTTTAAATCGAAGTGAAGTACCTTTAGGTGAAGTAAACTTAAATGGAACTATTATCTTTAAGTTGTAGAATAATTTTTCACATCGTTTAAACACATAGGAAATATGAAAAATTGCTATATATATCTGAAGCAACAAGATAGAAAGCATACTTAATTCTAAACATAGAAATTTCAAATACAAATCAACCAAAATAAAATATTTTACTGAAACGTGTGTGAGAATTTTCTTTTGGATTTATGAGTCTTACCATAAAGTATTAAACTAATATTTTTAGCAATTTTTCACACTGAAACTACTTAAGGCTCTATTTTTAAAGATATTACCATTTTTGATTCATGATCACTGGCCACATACTATTCTACAAACTTCAAACTTAAGCAAAGAGTGAGCGAGTGTTTATTAACGTATTATTTTTAAAGGAACACTAGGGCTACTGGTGACTAATCTCGTAGTTTTGAGCTATTGTAAAGTGCCAAGGATGACAGCTGTGAAAATTACGCCAAATAATTAATTAAATAATATTAAAATAAATACACTCAAATGAATTAAATCTGTTACAGTATCTTGAAATTCATAGGATATTTTTGGTAGAATCGATATTTTTAGTTTATGAACCGTAACTCACATATATGGTAAAAACAAAATACAAATAATAAACATGGATAACCTAACCCCTTCACTGTTTTGCCAGTACACCGTACAGGCTACCAAAAGCTGGCCACAACCGCTGCACGGGCACTGATATTTTCTTCTTTCTATCTCCGAATTGCAAGTATTTTTAATTCTTACAGTGAGATTATAATTGCTAATGCCGCCCAGCCAGTATGGTGGATATGACCTTCGGCTTGTAACCGAGTGTGTTTGGGCACGAATCCCGAGTAAAGCATAGTTGTATCTTTTTCGGGAAAAGTCGGACTTTTGTCTGTAATGGATTCCCGTCTCTAATGGAAAGCAGCGCATCCTTTCTGTTATATGCTGGGATCATCATTCGTAATAAATGTCTATATTCTGCTTTTTGGATTGTATGTTTCTGTCTTTGCACTCTTGTTTCTTATCTATCCCAGTATAAAAACCAACCACAACAACATAATTGCAAGTGTTTTTAAGAGATTCAGTTTGTCCATGGTATTGAAATACCTCTCATCTGCGATTTTCTTTGTGGTGAAGGTGGAAATTTTTATTTGCAGGCAGGAATTTAGATTCTAGAAAAGATTCGATAATGTACAGGGATTGGTAAGCAATGTGCAATTTGTTGCTTGAGTAGAAATGAAAATGGAAAAATAATTAAAAAAAGCCCACATCTTACCTGTGTACAAATTTGCAATGTAAGATTTAGTTTTATACCATTCTGCAAATCGTGTGTGCATATATATATGCATGCACCACATAAAATCCTCAACCGTTTGAAAATGAGGCGCAGACATGAATTTTCTTAGGAAGTATGAGAAAAATTCTTTTAAGATATATGAAACATTCTTCATAGTATGCAGAGTGTACTTATTAAAAGCAAACATTTAGGGGTTTTTGTGTTCTACAATTATAAAATAAAAGTAGTGTGAAAACTTAAAAAACTGAAATTTAAAAAATTTAATATTTCCATTTTTGCATTCTATTAAGTATTATGCTTAGTTATATGCAATAAAAAATAGGCCTTTTTTGGAACATTTTGCTCAAAAAAATTGATCCCCTAAGGGGTTAATAGAATAGACACACACAAACTGTCTTGCATGATATCAAATGAACAAGATATGTGATTTTTCTATATGTACTTTACACTCCAAGTGAACTTTCACATCACCAAGTAGTATTCAATGAACATATAGCGATAGATTTGTTTCTAAGTAATGCCACTCCAGAGCGCTACTCTCTCTCGAGGGCTCTCGGCGAAAAATTTCATAATTTTGAGCCACGTTCAAGTACCAAAGACATAAGCTGAATAGGCACTTCATTCTCAAAACTACTTTGCAGCACAACTTGAAGGATTTCAGACTCAGTTCAATTTTGCCAGCCTACAAATCCTCTCATTTATCAGCACGTTTTCTCTTAATCCTTGTTTGGTTATTAGTCCGCTTTAATATATCTTATATTCGTGCCTTAAAATGAATGAAACAAATCTAGCTCTCTTTTGTATCTCTTTCCCAGAGTTTCGTCCGAGAAAGATTTACCATACAAAAATTAGATGTATAATTTATTTCTTTTGTTCTATTTATATAAATTAGCATCAAAAAATGGTCGAATTTCATTTCTTCATACTAATCAACGTGATACAAATTATAGAAAATCTTGTGAATAAGTGAGTGCTTATGAACTTCAAACATAAAGCATCACAAGGGCTGTTGGTGATGGACCTCGTAATTTTAAACAGCTGTCAAGTAATGTGGACTCTACAAAGGTCGCCAAAGTGGTGGCGGACCACTAGTGGTCCACGAGGAAATTTCGCTGGTCCCTAGAAAAATGTGTGGAATATATTTACTCATCACATTAAATTATGTTTTAAGATGCACTGTGTGAAACATAATTCAATTCATTACAATACGTGAAAAATTATAAAAACGATATTTCACAGAACTACGCCATTTCATATAGGAATGTATAATGCTGAAAGTTTTTGATTTTCTTAAAGCATTTTTTAATTGTTTTGTTTTTACAGTTTTTGTTTATCTTATTATAGTTTATTTATAAAGCTTTCATAATTTAGTTACAATTAATAGTTTCATTTTATTAACTAGGCTCATTTTATGGTGTGTGTTCTTGATCTCAAATTTTTTTATAAATATATTTAACACTCAAAAAATCTTATCAGTGGTCCGCGGGATTTAAATTATGAATGTACTGGTCCATGAGGTCAAAAAGTTTGGCGACCGCTGTTATAGGCAACACCTGGCTAGAACCACACTGTCTTAGCTTCCTTACCATACCAATTTGAGCCAAAGCATATTTAAAGTGCATCAGCACCTCTACACAGAGGGTTTTCTGTGGTTTTAGGATTCGAACGCGTGACTTAACTATGCCGGCCATGAATTCGTGACCATGATCCCAATTCGCTACCACATCTACTTATAAAATATCGTAATTTTTCTATTAGAGTCATATTTGAATTTAATATGGTTGATTTAAACTCAAGTTACTGTCGAACAGAGAAAACTTATTGAAGTGGTAGAAGACCTCATAATTTTCAGTCACAGTTTATAGATGAGTACTTCATCTAGATAGCTCTATCACCTAAATTACACATCACATCAGGTATTTTATTTTATTTTAAATGACGTGGCACACATTCTGAAGCAACGCAAGGGCTATTAGCATTCCACCTTATAATTTTGAACTATGGTCAAGTTCAGGGGACGATACTTTATCTGGCATCTCCTCTCCTAACTATCACATCACGTCAACGGGAAGACTTTGACCCTCGGCAGATTTAACGTGCATTATCTCCTCTACATGGTGGGTCTTCATTGATATTAGGTTTCGAATCCGTGACTCGACAACGCCGGGCACAAGTTCGCGACCTTAATCAATTGGTTACCATGGGCACCTCATCATATTGGAACTTGTAGATTTAGTTGCGTTTATCAAGCAGCAGCTTCCGTTATTCCATTCAACGGGTACTTAAAGGAATCAAGACTTTAGTACACAATTCGACTCCAACATTTGTATCTCTAAAGTTTTGACTTTAACTGCATGGCTGCCAATGCATTAAAGTTGGGAAAGTGAAATACAATAAAAGGTATCGTCTCACTGCAAATGATCCGAAGTTATAGAATCCAATAATCAATAACCCATAGTAAAAATGTACTGTCGCTCATCCTGTATAGTGGTAAACGACGCTGACTGCTGTGCCGTTGGGCCTGGGTTCGAATCCCGGAGAAGACATGGATGTTTGTAAATAGATAGTGCCTTCTCGACACATGGGGGTACTTTAAAAAGCCGTCGAACCGCAAGTCCTCTCGTGAGGTTGGTGGAAAGCGAAGAGAGATGAGAAGGCCCTGAATACCCCAAGATGTTATCTCTCAAAATGGAGGTGAAACCGAGCTAAATCGTTCTGTCACCTGTATGAAACTCAAAGCTACGGCTAACGACAAGCGTCCTTTAGCCCTTTGCCATGATAAATTTCTTGGGCCTTGATTTGGCCTTTATCGATCAGGTGGCATTAGTAACAACAAAAATGTACTGCTTCGTTAATCTTAAACATTTTCAATGTTTTAAACTATTTACTAAACATATTTGTAAATTAAAATGTTACATTTCTTAATCCACAGTAATAATATAAATAGAAACTTTTAACTGTTAGAGTAATATTTTAACAATAATCATAGGGTAAGGAGGTAGAGGGGGAGTGTAAAAAACAGGCACAATGCACTTTTTAATAAACGTATAGTCATTAAATTACTTTTTTAAAATTTAATATGATGTGATATATCGTTTTTGCATTAACAGTTTTCTGTCATAGCCACAAAATTAATTATCTTTCATCACCATTAACTTTAATTTATATTTAATGGTATCTTTGAAATCAATATATTTAAAGTTTTAAATTTCGAATTGGCATTGTCGCGATCATTAAAAGTAATTCATACATATTAGCTATTATTTGAATTTGTTTTCAATATTTTAAGAACCAGAGAAGTTAATATATATTTGAATTCATCAATCTCAGGCATTTATGAAAATACACGAAACTTCAATGACATGTGTATTTAATTGCGCAATAGAACTGTCGAAAAAGTTATAATTTGAATACATATATTTCTCACGATTATAAGTTTTTTGAAAATTTCTGAAGCTCCTAATTTTATTTGTTAAAGTTTTTTTTCAATTTTTACTATTTTTTAGTTCGCTCTTTTCCTATATATATATAAATATATATAGGGAAATATATTTTAATATATATATAAAATACTTTCTATTCATTCATTCAATTTCAAATACATATTTAAAACTTGTAGTTGATGACACTTGATGTTATAATACATTTATACAAATATTAATTCATTAATTAAATTAAAAACTAATAAATAGTAACAAAAATAATAGCCCGACAGCATATAAAGATAGCAAAAGCGCCAGCTGTGTTCTTGTAGCTTAATGGATAGCGCGTTGGACTTCTTATTCAAAGGTCGTGGGTTCGAATCCAACCTTGGATGACCAAATTTCTGCGAATGTCACTTCTTTTTTTTACTATATTATTTTATTAGAATAGTTAAATTTAATTTAATGAATTAATAGTAACAAACAAAAAAAATAGTCCAACACCCTATATAAAAAGAAAAATGGAAAGTTGCAAAAGGAAAATCGCATTCTATTTTGTCACTTAATAATGTGATTCTATCTCATATGTATATGCACATATTATATTAATTGTAACTATTTTTAATAAAAAGTAACTAAAATAAAATTTTCTTTGTTGACCTACGTAGGAGTTGACATAATTTTTTTTTATATTACTTGTTGATATTTATTTCTATCTTTCGAACAAAGAATGTATAATATTTACGAGTAAAAATTAGTAATAAATTATGAAGTATGTAAAAAACTTCATTAAATTTTTTCTAATGAGATTTTAAAATCAATTTGCAAAATATAAACTGAGTTTAAATACACTTAAAAATAAGAATTTGATACATTTTTCAAACATCAAATAACTTTTTCTCTAAATATATAAGTGAGATTCATTCGTGTGTTTATATACCTTTTCCGTGTATGTTTTGCTGTTGTTTGAGTGCTACTATTCCCAGCTAACACACGCTTATTTTTTGAAGTTCATACAAGGAGTAAAGGAGGCCGCGGTAGCCTAGTGATCAAGATCACGGACTCGGTGCAGGCGTGTCATGAGTTCGAGTCTATTACCATTGGAGGCCCACAGTGTAGAAGGGGTGATGCACGTTAAATCTCTCGGGACTCAAACGTTCTCCCGTTCGTGTAGTGAGGAAGTTAAAAGGGATTGCCAGCTCAGGTGTCGTCCTCGTCACTTGACTATGATTAAAAATTAAGAGGCCCGTCTCCAAAAGCCATCGTGTAGCTAAATAGAGCGATGTTAGTATTTTTTTACTCACGCAAGCAGTAAATAGAGGAGACAATATGAATCTGTTACTTTTTGGCAGATGCTTGCTCTGTAATTAATAAAAAGGATAAACGGCAGACTAGATTGGAAATAGATTAAATAAATTAAGGCCACGTTGAAAATATGTTAATATTTTGTTTACTGAGCGCAGAGTCAAATGTGTAGACTAGATATAGGTTAAATCTCTTGTGTGTGTGTAGCTGTCGTACATAGTCCATTAATATTACATTGGAATTTTCTCAATTAGCTCCTGCCGGAAAAAAAGTAGACTGTAGCTCGCTTTTCAAACGGTGGCCCTACTAAAACTCCAAACGCTTCCCTTTTTATCCTGCGCGACGGACGATGCAGTATGCTCAGAGTTCTCAAACAAACGAGCCATGATGACGGGAGGAAGATGCAGCATCATGAGGTCCAAGATCGTGAGGCACCAAAGGTTGAAGTCTGACTTTACGTCATGCCTGTAATGCATTTTGCAGAGCATTTTGGAATGGCCTTCACGCCTTGTGTGGCCCTACCAGGAGAATACACTCACGACATACTTCACCAATCCCTTTAGCGGGCAGTGGCTAATACTTCTAGCCACATATTAAAATCGTTTTCTCCAAGCCAGTGATGGATATTTAGTCCATCCACATGAGTTAATTAAAAATAAAACGCATAAAAATGAATACAGATGGCAGGATGATACTGGTTTTTTGCATTTCATGTCCCCTGCTGGGTAATTAAAAACAGTGTTTCTTGGTGTAAATCTACAAATTGTATTTTGATTACTATAAATAAAATTTCTGATCTTTGAAAAAAATTTCGAAATGTCTTAAGTATACTTTTCTCTCATGTGAATGAATGAGTTAAATTTTCAATTAAAAAAAAAGGTTTTATTTAGGTTTTTGGAAAGCTTTTATATGTGGCTAGAGGCTCTATCCACTGCCCACATAGAACAGAAAAATGACCTAGAAATGTTCGCTTTTCTCCACACTTAGAATTATGCGAGAATGTTGGGGGTCGGAAATATAAACAAACTTTGTTTACAATATGTGGTACAAGATTTTCGGGTTCAAAAATCTTTCATTACAGTTTTTATGCTCGGAAAAAACGTTTGCATATTCCACAGTAAATAGCTCATCAAATTTGTGACATAATTAATTTAAATTCTCAAAATTATTACTTTATTTCTAACTTTTTATACTAAAATTAAATAAAATATAAACTGGGGATATGTACCAATTCCAATGTGTATTCTAAGTATTCTATATATATTCTTAGTACGTGTACGTTGTAAAATTATTCTAATATTATTTAATTACACTTATACTTTGTATTTAATTGTTATTGAAATAGTTATCACATAAATGTCAATTTTTCATAAAAAAAAAGTTTATTGTAATTTGATTTATTATTTCTAGCCTGAAGAAAATTAAGTTAAATGTCCTAAGTGTGAGCAGTGGCTATAACTTCTAGCCACCACCTAGGAAAAAAAACCTTGATCAGATACTTTTTTTTGACTAAATAATGTTTGCAGGGGATGAGAACATTACATTTATCAAGTACTTTATCACAGAATAATCTATTTTAGCTTTGTGCCCGTAAAAGGGCTATACCGCTCAGGAACACTCTCCCGCCACGATGAGGCAGCAATGCAGGATTTTGGGGTCGTACGTGAATGTCTGTAGGAATGAGCTTGCAGATGTTTTGGCCCGTGAGGGTAGCCATAAAGGTTCTATGAATGTTGGCTGCCTTAATTTTTCAGAAACTGCAACACGAGACAAAACAAGACATCAGTTCTTCTTAGAGGCAGATCCCCCATACATGTGTGGTATGAATGAAACCGTCCTAGTGCTGTTTGCTTGGGACAGGCAGTAGGCTAGATGAAACTACTCTTGATTGTTTTCGCAGTGGACATACTCAAGCTCAACGGCATGTGGCTGGTCTTAAAGTTTACCCTTCTTGTCCAAAATTTCAATGTGACCCAAGCTGCTATTGCCCACATCTTGGGTTGTATTGTTTGCCATTTTAGACTCAGCTTCTCTCAAGTCCTGCTACAGTTCTTCATTGGTTAAAAACGCATGGGTTCACGGATTTGATCTAGATGTTTCTGTCGATCAAGTGGTATAAGAAACAGCAGCAACAACAAATATATTGTGTTGCAATTATAACTTGTATTTCAATTCGCCTAATTAAGATAAATATGTTCTGTTGTTCAAAGTACAATACTACTTTCGCTGTTGAATAAAAGAAGGAATATAAGTCAATTAGAATTAAGTACAGGGTAACCGATTTTTCATTTTTATTTTGGCAATTTAGTGCTCTAAATACGGTGCAAATTATCAATTCGAAATACAATAAACTTTTTAATTACAACTAAGACGTAACAAACAAGAACACATATTTACACGTAACAGCATTGAAAAAATCTTTAAAATTGAAAATCTGATGAAAACAATCATTAAAAATAACAGCTTTTTCTCTATTACGTATCAGAAACACACATATAAAATCGAATTCTAACATCAACTAAAAAATTCTCGCATCGAGACTCATTACAAGAATGATGAAAACATTTCCCACAAAACTTATAATACCAAACGATTAAATATCAGTAACAAAATAAAAAAAAAATAGGGTTATATAAATCGTTAAATCAAAACAGATGATTATAGAGTATGAAAAAGAGAATAGTTTTCAACATTAATAGAAATATTAAAAATAATTTCAAAGAACACAATTCATATTTAAATATTACATATTTTGATTTATATTTAAATTTAAATCAACTGAGTAGTTTCTTTTATACACATAGAAATCTTCTCGAACCCGGGTGATGGGTGAAGAGCCGTAGTCGGTTGTGAAATAATGCGATTTTTAAAATTAAAAAAAAAATCTTATTTTATGCATGCACTTTTAAATAAAATGACTTTTGTCTACTTATGGGCGTTATTATTGTTATATTTGTACTTTTTAAGAGAAAGTTTCTGAAAAGAGCAAAAGTTGGCAACAACGAAGCGCATGAACTGATTTGCTGGAAACACATGATTGCTTTTATCGTATGATTATGACGTCACATGAGTTTTTCAACCGATTGGCTAAAAACACGAGGTTATCATTATGATGTGACAATGTGACGTCACATGAATTGATCCCATTACTTTTTCTTCAAGGGTATGAGTTAGCTGTTTTTGCAAGTTATTTGGTGACTTTTAAAATAGATAGCTAAATTATTTTAAAACCAATAACATTTCCCAGAATAAACAAAACCTTTATAGAATCCTAAAAAGATCGCCAACTTTGGCATCGAACCCATTTTTTTAATGATTGACTTCTGAACTGATTGGCTAAAAACACGTTATCATTGTCATGTGACTGTGACGTCACATGAATTGATCCCATTAATTTTTCTTCAAGGGTGTGAGTTAGCTATTTTCTCAAGTTATCTGGTGACTTTTAAAATAGATAGAGCTAAATTATTTTAAAACCAATGACTTTTTCCAGAATAAAAAAACCTTTATAGAATCCTAAAAAGTCACCAAATTCAGTATAGAACCCATTTTTTTTTTAAAAAATTTCAAACAATAAATCAATCTGATTTCTTTCGTACGTCTTTTTTTACTGTTTAGAAATAAAACAAAGTATATTTAGAAATAAACAAAGTATCAAAGTCTACACATTTATTCCAAGAATACCTCGGGGGATATAAGAAGCTTCTATTACTTCCCTTAAATGTGAATACTGTTAGTAAACGAAAAAGGAATTTTCGTGATTATCTGTTACGATTTGTGTAATCAGAAACGAGAAATAATTATATATGATTTTCCTTTCTGGTATGGAAAGAGAACAGTTTTCAAGAAATAATTACAGTGACCGCGCTATAATTACTTATTCTATTACTTTTTTTCCAAGGAAGAGATCAGATATCGATTAGATTAACTGATGTAGTTTTATACAAGGAATACTTTTTTAAGATGAGTTTTGTAAACAATTTTATTGAACAAAGATTAGTATCTTTTCTAAATAAAGAGCTTAAAATATTATTTTCACGAATTCTACGTAGACAAATCATTGTAGATTTATTTTTTTTTCGTTATTGAGTTTACAACAGTTTTCATCTTGCCACCAAGTCTATTTATTTGTCTTGTCTATTTAATGCTTTAGCTACGAATAAGTTGAATCTGACTACTTTTCAAATGGTTGTTTTCACGAATAATAAATGTTATTTTATATGTTACAACAAAACAAACACAACAGTGATATATTTTTATTGTAATTCATATTGGTTTAAAGCAAAACTCATACAGAAATTAGAGAAATATTTTATCAAATGATTGACATGTTGTAATAATTCGAATTCAAGTATCTAAGAAGGAATTGAAATCAAATCAAATTATTAAGGATTTTTTATGACAGTCGTGAGGTTACCATGTTTATCTGGAGAATTGTTTCTTCATAATTTGGCTTTCTTCTTGGTGTATTTTTGGGCCAAACGATTTTCTCACTTAAAAGTTTTATATATATTATTGAATTTTTAGAAAAATGTTTGCTGAAGTCACCATTATAGTAACCTTGCAATATAAATATAATCGCAGTAGGGGTTGCCCTATGTAATCAAAACAAGTAAAATAAATGCGAAATATGTTGTGTGTGTGTGTTTTATGATTTATTAATTTAAATTTAATTACGTTATATTTGATTTGATACGTTGAATTTGATTAAAAGAAACTGTTATGCAAAAATTTGATTTTTGAAAAATATGATATATATATATATATATATGCCACAACGTAAGTATAAAAATATTTGGAACTTGCATATTATACCATCGACTAACTCAACAAATGAAAAGACGCCATATGCGTCGATATGCAGCAAATAGTGGAAAATCGTTCCCACGTACGTATGTTCGAACACAGTAACAATAACGATAACAGCATTTGGCGACATTTTTTGAGATGGCTACGTCTTTTCATTTGTTGACATTGTTCAATGGTATATGCAAGCAACAAATATTCTTATTCATAACTAAATTATGTGTTTTTTTGGAAAAACATCTCATTTACATTTCAATATTGTTTCATTTTATTTCCAGCAATATAAGCCAAATTCCTGAAATGCTTTTTGAACGTTTATCATTGTTTAAAATTTTAATGGTACAAAGTTCGAAAAAAAAATGAAATACAGATAGGCACTTTATATTATCTAAAATATCGAAATCAAAATGACCTTAGCGAAATAATTTTTGTACGTCGATATTAAGTAAGCATATTTATTAAAGTTTGCTATTAATCAACTGTTTTCACTTTCGATTGTCGAATGCTTTAAATTTTCAGGCATATTATGCTAAAATCAAACATTTAAAATGTCAATAAAAATCAATTTAAATAACTAAGGTAATACAAATTAGGAAATTTCAAATTAATTTGTGAAGAATATGCTTTCAATTAATTCTACATTTAATTTGCGAATGATATGTAGAGCTAACGAACCAAATGAAATTTAATTTTTGACTTCAAACTATGTGGCAAATTTAATTTTTATATATTAAAGCATAAACATGGGTTAGATAAAATTTTCAATGCATTGTTCAGGCTCTGGATATTCTTTATCCCTTTATTTAAGGCGTTGAGAACAGGTAAAATATAAATGAAATCTTACTATATGCTTTGTGGTAATTGGAATTCTAACAAAGAATTAATCTAAGAGGTTTAATTTATTCAAAAGATAATGTTCTTTATTTATTATTCTGTAATGAAAGTGCGACATCTGTTCATTAGTAAAACTCTCCCCAATAATACTTGTCTTGTCAAGATTGACATACAGGGGACCAAGTTATCCAGATGGAACATTTTGTCTCCCCAAAAAGACCGGCTGTTATTTCCTTGTGCCTAGGGCATAACACATGTGAGCCTATTCTGAAGACAGATTTGATGTCGCCACACCTTTTCTTTCGCCAACATCCAGATGATCTTTTGTCTCAACGTTCTATAGGAAGGAAGCTCCGGTGAACAGCATCTGTTGTCTTGTATTTCCCCTTGCACATGTGGATCGAAAACGACTTGAAGGAAGAGGAATGTAGGCATGTCATGACAAAGACACACCCTCGGTGTAAATGCGAAAGGGTGATTTATAGCCCTCCAGATGGTGAACAAGATACAGCGTTGGAGTTGGAATCAGACTTGTCGGCCTATTGTCTCCAAGCACCAATGGAGGTCGACTATAGGGAGGAGATCTGTGTGTGCAGATTGGCCACTCGCTCCAATTGATTGACTTCAATGACAATACCAAAAGGCCGAGAAGAATCTTACTGGATTGCTACAACCCGCCTTAAGTACTTTATCCTCGCAATAATTATGTAATTATTGCACCCTAGTAAACTTTTAAATTTTTAATATTTTCTTCTTTTATTATTTTCCTATCTTTTACCCCACTGGACAAGCGTATTCCACTTTCTACTTTTAAAAATTTAACTTATCCCCATGGGAAGCCAGCCAGAGGCTATACTCACTTCCAACCAATGAGAGAGCACCCACATAGCTCTCAGCCATGTATGAACCTTCCATGTCTTGAAGATCCCCTTAAGCCCCTCCTCCCGGATTCCACCGCCGCAGCCAATAGCCTGCATGCTACATCGCAGACTGTGTATTTCCACGAAAGTCAAGCCCCACTTCAAAGACTCTTAAGATATGGGATTGAGGACTGTGTATCAGTCCAGATGCCCAAAAATAGACTGTCATCCACTGCAATCCATCCAATTGATTGAGGGCGTGAAAGTGGTCCCCCCAGAGAGTTTAAAAAAGTCGGCTCGGACAGGTGCTCTCGATGTCCATCAATTTACGGATTTCTTCACTCTTCAGTTTTGAGTTTGTGGGGCAGCCACACCTCAAAGATCAAGGCAGATGAACTTTGCATACTTGTGAAAGACGTAGGGCCGGAGTCGAATGAGCTAAATTGGAACCTGATCTTTTCTACAGCGAAAGACTATGAAATTAACAATTTAATAATGAATATATATATATATATATATATATATATATATATATAAAATTTAATTTAGAATAAAATGTCTTTTTGGCCATTAGCTGTGTGATCTCTCCAGGTTCCATGTTATGAAGTAATTTAAAGGGCTCACACACGACGCCATAAAAGGGAGAAGTTTTTAAATTTCACGTAATGATTAGTTTATTTTAGTTTGTTGAAATTTGTGTAATATACACTTTAGTTCTTCGAAAGAGTTATTTTGCATTTAATAACATTATAAGTGTAATTAATTTTTCTCTTCTCCTACAAAGCTGCTATCAGATGAGTATCTAACCTAATTTTCGTACGATGCGTCATTAACTTTAAATAGACAAGTAATTATATTAAAATCGTCACAAAATATTCCCTCTCATAAAAAATAAGTAATACAAAAAAAAAAAAAAAAATTCATTTTCTACTTAAGTCAACAAAGACATTTTTTGGTTTGTTAAATTTAATTAAGGAATTAATATTTGCAAAAACTGTATTAACATCAAATGTCATTCACTACAAGTTTAAGAAAATGTATTTAAAGCCAAGAAAAAATTCCTTAGAAAAACGTACTGGCGTCATATGTTGCAGGTAGTTATAACTACGTTAGAAATAGCGTAGATTAAATTTAAAATTAAAAAATAAAATATAATTAATGAATTAATATTTGAAAAAACTGTAGTAACATCAAGCGTCATCCACTACAAGTAAGAAAAAAGTATATTTTAGCCTCAGTGGAT
>BMAV01001081.1:23059-37213 GCA_019973955.1 Trichonephila inaurata madagascariensis
CACACACACACACACACACACACACTCACACAAAATTTAATTGGTTTTCATATTTTATAATACTTTTAATAATTTAATTTAATCCTTATCTTGTGGCACTGTTGCATTTCTGCAACATATGATTTATTTTAATTTAGCACTCAATATTTTTTTTTGATTACCTACAAATCACTTATCTGAGAAAAAAAAGATTACTGCAACGAAATACATGCTAATTTTGTCACTAGATGGAAGTACATGTTTTCCAGAAATCAGAACAATTATAAAAATTTCTGATGCCTCAAGAACTGTGTTTTTGCTTTAAAAAGAATTCATTATATTTTATGCTTTCTCTTGTTTATTGACGAAATAAATTACCAGGTAAGAAATTTAAACATTTTATAATGAATAATAAAATCCTCACGTAAAAGAATGTTTTTATAATGAATAATAAAATCCTCACGTAAAAAAAATGTTTTGTAATTTACAACACAACTGCGCAATGTTGTACTTCTGCAACATACAAAAAAATGACTGAAATTCAATTTAAAACTGCTTAATTTTTTCCCCTCATATTTCCTCCTTTTATTATTACTTCAGAACTAGCTGATATAATTTTTTCGTAGAAATTTAAAAAATTGCGAAGTTAAGGGTTAAAGAAACATATTAATAAGGTTTTCTCAAAGGAGGACTCTGCTGCTAACAGATTAATCAATTAAGAATATGTGAACAAATAATTGCAAATACTGTCTTTTTTGTGTAAATTTTAACTTACTGAACTATTCAATTTTGTATCAGCTAAATAGCGATTGATGTTTTTCAAAATAATGAATCTTTTTTTAATTATTCTATGTAAAATAAATTTTTAAAATTTTATATAAATTAGTATTTTAACTATCTCGATTGTTATATCTTAAAACTGAATTATATTCAGATAATATTTTTGCCTTTTTACGTGGAAAAATCTGCAAATATTTAAAAATCTTGGTTTACTTGTATTTTTTTTAATATGTTACATAATATTTATTCATAATTATTTAATGCATATATATTGAACATAAGCATTTAAATGAATATTTTATATTTAATTAATTTTTCTATTTAATCAATGTAATTTCTTCAATCTTTTTCATAATAATAAAAATGAAAAAAATTTGCTTATAATCTTTATTTTTTATTTTTTACCTGATCTTATAGAACTACATAGTTCAAAGTAAAAATAGCTGTTCAAAATATAAACTTTTCTCATTTGAAATTAGCTATGAAAAGAACAAAACTTTACAGACCCATTTCATTTATATATTTATACATAAAATTCATCTATCTTATAATAAAACAACTTGCCTTCATTTAAACTAATTTTTCCATCAGATGAATTTTCTTTTACAAGCATTCGAATTTATTTTTTAATAAGCAGTGGTTAAGGAATAATTCCTAAGTAAGAATTTACTTTAAAATAAAGCACGAAAATAATTTTGATCCATCTATGCTGATAAAATAGTATATTTTTTACTTTTTTATTTATGTTTTGTATTTGATTAAATTTTTAATTTAATCCATTTATTTTCTCCTATGTTCTGATTACACACTGATTATTTATATAAAAACATAATTCCAGATATAAAATTATAAACAAAATACTCTGATAAAATGGAAAAATGCCAAGTAATGAACATTAATATTTTTTGTTACTGAAAACATCTTTGTATACTTAAAATAATTTGGCTTCCATTTTATATGTGTTTCATTCTATTTTATAAAAGCGATTCCGCTTTCTTTCGAAATTAAATTCATTTTTTCTCCCTTACCTATTTAATTTTCAGTTTTTCCTCAGAGGGAAACGGTTATTTTTTTTCTTAATATTTTCATTCGACACGAAAGCTTCGTTACTCTTTTATTATAATCAAGTAAAAAACGCGCGACAACAAAACAACTACAATAAAATGTTTCATTAAAGCACATATAAACAATTTAAAACGAAAATATCATTTGAAAATGTTTGTATTTAACTTACTTCTAGTGAATAGTTTAATTTTTTATTAAGAAAAAAAAGTCACTTGGAAATGAATATTCAAATATTTGCTCTTATAGATACATGTTGAAACTAGAGAATTATTTACATTTTTAAAAACTTACTGAGTGAAACAAGAAAAGAATTCTTTTCCTTCTGTGCTTTATACAGATTTAGAATAACTTTCTGCTTTTGATATTTGATATTTAAAAATTTTGAAGTATTTTGATTTATAAGGAGAAGCATAGAAGAATGTATTTCGGAAAAAAAGAAAAATTTTTGAAAGGATATATTTTAAAATGAAATATAACGCTTTATATTCTTTAATATAAAGCGTTATATATATGTATATATATATGTATATATATATATAACGTTATTTCTTTTTATAAAAATTTAGGAAGCATTTCAATATTTTGTTTTAAAACAATAATTTATTCTTCTAATTATATTAAAATGTACTTTATATGTTTTATTTCAAACTTTATATCCTTCAAATGCTATTAAAAAAACATTTTCGAATATAAAAAAATTATACAGTAAAATGCGCTCAGTATTTCATTTACAAATAAGAAAAAATAAAATAGAAGAATAGAGTTAGTAGCACAAGTCTCAAAACAAAACAAATCTTCTGCCTTTCAAAAATATTTTAAATTGAAAAACCGTCCAAGACTAAATAAAAATATTTTTTGTCTGGAGCTGTATTTAGTTTTATATCATCTTTCAGACAATATGGCATATTTTTTTTTAAAAAATTATTTTTCGTTTAAAGTCTAGGCATCATATACTCTATGAAAGATTTCTGTATGGGATATGCATTTTAAGCCTTGCTTTAAATGAGAAACGTATTTTTCCTTCATTCTACTTCGTATTACTGCTCATATTTTCCACTTCTACGCAGGTTGTTTGAGCAATTAGAATAAATACAGGAGAAAAAATGAAACATATAAAATACGAAAGACTTAATATATAAAAAATTCGTATACACACGCAATAATAGTTTAAATATTTTTTTATTTAATAACTATAACGATATGTTTTGCTGAAAAACTAAATATATACAGTAATCAATATTTTAAATAGAATTGCATTTTTAATGAGGATCACGAATTTCAACAAAAATACTTTAATCACTTTCTTATAAATTCCATCTGTATTTTCATTACACTTTAATAGAGATCGCATATGGCCCTATCACATAATGATATGCGATGTAAAATTGTAAGCATGAATCCATTAAAAGGATTGAAAACCAAAACTTTATAACATTCTTAGTTGCTGAAGAAAATTAATAGCTATTACATTTGGAACAACTCATAGTACCAATAGCCTAAATGGGACTTTTGATTACTTTTTGAAATATGACATGGAATCATTATTCATTTAAATTAACAATGTATTCAATTTTCAATCCGTAGAACAGACACCAAAATCTAATTTTTTTCAGTTTACTAATACCATTTTTTCATTTAAATAGATTAAGATACAACATCTAATGTGTAAGATTTTGTAAGAAGTTACGGAAACATATCAATGATAAAAATAATTTGTAAAAAAATCTAACATTGTACTAACAAATAGTATTCTAGTGATAAATAATCTTTTAATGGATATGTGTTAACATTGTTAGTAAATGCATAAATTCTGATTATGGCTTTCAAATTAAAGATTCCATACATATTCAGATAATATTACATTCTTTTTGTACTTTTTTGAGGATTCTTTTCTAAACCTCTTTAAGGCATTTTTCTATTAAGCTAAGTTTTGTTTTAATAACTCTTATGAGAAAAACTTATATGAGTTATAAATATTAAGGTTAATTGCAACTTAGTTTTTCTTGTCAATCAATAGCACAGTCCACAATTCTTCATTTAACACACTTGCAATTGATAATTTAAGATTGTTTTCAGGCCAAATGTAACAGAAATACATACAAACTCAAAATAAGCTTTTAGACAGAAAATTATTTCCAACAAGTCTACGCGCTCATTTATTACACACTTAGAAATTGAAAATAATCAATATGCACTCTGTTTCTTTCCTTAAATATATAAAGATACAAAAATATTTCGTATTTAAACTATTTGGCTGGAGGAAATATAGACCACTAGAAACTATCGATAAAACAGTGTCGAAACTGGAAATAAATGGCATATATTAACATTTCTACTTTAGAGAAATCAAAGTATGATGTTAACATTGAAATATTTTCCGGTCTAAAAACGTTTCCAATTTAGATTATGTTGCTTTAACATCTGATAAAATCAGTTTTAATGTAGTTTTGTTAATATTTTCATTTATGTATAAATTTGATTGCTTTTAATATTTTTATATTAATTTTGTCTGATGACGAACAACATGAACATATAATTCAGAACATATTTTAATATAAAAATATTTTAACTTTCATATAATTTTATGACATCATACTACACATATCCCTTTGTACTTGTATTGCTTCTTTATAATTTAGAAATTCAAAATAAATGTGCAATTTTTTCTTTTAATATATATATATATATATATTGAATTTGGTACTTTTTACAATTGTTTTCCTTTTAGAGGTGTATGCGATCAAAAAGGTTTGGGGGCCACTTAAAATATAGAACACATTTTATATCATAAAGTTTGAGTAGATTCAGATAAAATAAAAATAGGATGTTCTTCATAATATAGTTAAACTGAATATTGAATAAATTCTAGAGATTTTCTATCGGAAAAAAAAGTGATGAGATTCTATCCTATTCTTTATTATAATACGAAATTAAGAGTTTTAAATAATTTTTAGTAACATTTACGTTACCACGAGCTGGGTCGTGCTGGTAAATTAAAAGATATTCCAATTACGTCAGAACAAACAAATGTGAAATATACTCACCGAGTTGGTGTATTTTTTGTTCGAATCGGCGATCGAGATCTGTGAGCATGTTTCTTAGATCCAGATGAGGAATCGGTGTCCTTACTTTCTGTGGATGTCCTGGTTTGCAGTTCATTCCTCTTCAGTCCATGGTGGTGGTGGTGATTCGAACTCTTATTTAGCTGCTGACAAGAACGATTTAAATTCTCTGGGGAGAGGCACAAGAAGTTCTTATCTGGTTCAGAATCTCCACAAGGTTCGTCCAAAGAGTGAGGTTTCTGTTTGCCAGATTGATCTGACTTTTGCGCGTATTTCTTACGATCCAGTGACATTTTTAAAGTTCAAGATATCCAGTTATATTCGAAGGAAAACAAAATGGCGATATTTAACTAAACGGTTGTTTGAATTGGTATACAGGAATTGTAAAGATTTTTTTTTAGTTTTTACTAGCAGTAGGAATAGATGATCTTGTATGACAATGCAATAGCCGGTTACACTTTAATATATAAATATTTTGCCTTTTTATTGAGTATTTTAGGGATAAAAATCTACGGTAAAGGCTTAAGAATCTGTATCATGAGAAAATGTTTCTGTATTTTTCTTCTCTCCGATAAAATAATTTTATTGAAATATTTTTCACTTGAAAAATGCAACTTACATCAATATCATCAGAAATACTTGAAGTCGTGTAGTTCAGTTTCTGTAAATTCTTAACATTTTACGTTCTATCAAACATATTCGAACTCTTCGTATTAAATTCCCTTCACTTTTTTTTATCGAAGTGAAAGCTGTTATTGCTACCAGAAAATAAAACAGGATGTTTTGCAGAAAAATATCTTTTCAAAGCACTTAGAGAGTGGATGCAATTAAATATTTATTTAAAATTTTTTAAATAAATACTGTTATTCTAATTTATTTCATATTTAAATTTATGCCTTTAAAAATAATTTTTTGTATTTTTTTTAAATAAAAGTAATAACAAAAAATACAATATTTTAAGAATCTTACCCACGCTGTGTAAACTTAAATTTCTTATTAATAATGTTAAAAAAACTAGAAAGAGAGAAACATTATAGTTTAAGGAAAGATAGAATAGATTATAAATGAAAAACGTTAGGCCTAAAAAATGAAGAATAATTAAATTAGTAATTATTCACTCAACATATTTGCTAACTGAGGAATATTAATATTTTTCAAAATACTCTTTTTCAACATAATATTCAAATTATAAAATTTATAGTTCAAATTATTGTTTTTTGTATAGAAAAGCAAATGGTTGTAAGCTTTTAGAAATATATTTTCCTTCACTGAATTTTAGATACTACTTATTCTATTAAGGTAAATATAACTAAATCTATAACTCTTATTACTAATTTAAAGCATGAAATTTGTTTTAAAAAATAGATCAGTTTAATAAAAATCTAATAATAAATATAATGTAATTATAATAACGAAATGAAAGTATTATTTAGATTAATATAAAGTACTTAGGGGAGTAGATTTGAAAAAATATATTGATTTAAAAATCCATTAACTACCTAAAACGTACAGACTATAAAATTTGGGTTTTTAAGGAATAAATAAAAACTTAAGCTAAATTTTAATATAAATTTCTAAGAAATGTCAATTAATTATTCTTTTATTTGAAATTAGTATATGTCTAGTGGTAATAAGAGATTAATTTCGTTGTATGAGTAGATAACTAAAATAATACTTTCTTATTAATATTTCATTGTCAGAAAACCATTTCGTTAATTTTCTTCTTAAATCGTAAGGATATACAATCTAAAATTATTCAGCTTTACTTGATAACTGAGGAATTAGTGATGGAAAAATATTCCAAAATGCTCTCGTGTGAGAATATTCTGTGGAAAACTACTGAATATAAATTCAAAATAAGAATTCATTGAATTTTATATTCTTGAATCTTGAAACAGATACTTAATATTACTTAATTATATTTAAATATTAATCAATGAGAAAAAAAATATTTGAATTCAATAAAGTTAAGTTTTTTTTCTCTAAAATTTTTAAAAAAATTAGAATTTAATTCAGTATTTAAAAATTTTATTTTTTTACTGCTGATTTTAATTTATTCAAATTTCAGTACGCAAATTTGAAGCAAAAGATTTATCGACAAATTAGCTTAAAGTCTTTAGAAAAATAATCATTTTTAAATCTTACCTTCTAAATCTTATTTTTAATAATTTATTTCATTTTTCGGTTCACACACAGAAGCACAACACTATTTTAATTTTTTTGTAAAAATTTCAAATAAACTTATTATATTTCAAATATAAATTTGTATCCAGCAGAATATTATTTAGCTCTCTTTTCCAGTTTTCAAAATTAATACCTATTAGGAAATTACTTCAATTTCGATGTATTTTAGAATGCGTTTTAAGGCATATATCACACAATCCACTTCATATAAACTCCACAAGCAGAATTTCAAATTTGTCTTCGTATTTTAATAACACTTAACGTGCACAAAACACAGATGGAAAATTAATCCAATGTATTAACTGCTTTCCACGTGTTCGTTGATTTTTAAATCCTTTCTTTTTTTATAACATCTGCATAAAATATTAGTTACGCTACAGTACAACTCGGCACAACCGACGGAAGCGGACACTTAACCTACGCGGGGGCACACACAGCACCACTACGAGAGGAGGGATGTTCTAAGCGAGCACATTTTGGTCCGGTGTAACCAGCGTGAAAAGTCCTGGACGTTTCGGCAACTGCGTGGGGAATAACTCAGCGCGCGGTATTTCGCGCAACTTGCGCGAGCAATCGACATGCTTCAAGCCCAGGGATGCCCACCTGTGGAGGGGATCGTTTTCACATTGAAAATCTTTATTTATAGACCTGATTTCTTAGAGGATGGTTAATCTTTGCTGAGTTATTGAATTATTATGTTGAAATAAGATAAAAAAATATTTAGCTGCCAGAAAAAAAAAACATAAAAAACAAACAATCCCGTTCTTTTAAGAGTACGTGATACGATTTACACTAAAATATTTGATTTATTGATTTTTACAGGTGTTTTGCTTGTAACCTATATGTATATGAATTACGTAAAACAGTTTTTGCGCTCAAAATGCTAAAAAAGGCTAACAATTAATTTTTTTAAGGAAACATTTTAAAAAAATGATGAAGAGATTTTAAAATACTATTCCTCCTACAATTAATGACGTACACACATAAAATTTGATTTACAAGTACGTCAAATTAAGTATAACAAAAATTGGTGCGGGTTTTCTGATAACATTATTGATATTTGTGAAATACATTTTTTTATAAAAGCTTATTGAAAATTCCATAAAAAATGTTTCAATTTTAAATTCAACTATTTTTTTTTAAAAATAAGTATTGATTCGATTTAAACATGTAGTGATGATAATAGGTGGAAAAAATATCAAAACATTTGGCACAGTAGGAAAAAACAGCATTTAGAATGAAAATAAACAAGTTATTTTTTTCTTTCTGAGATAAATCCGTTAAAAGTTTTTATTTGCCATTGGAATGGGAATAGGAATGGAGTAATCACAATTCTGATTTTTTAAACTTAGAATGTTGAAATAAGAAAAAAAAAATATTTAACGGTCATAAAAACGTGTTCCCTTCAATATGTTACTCCTTTACATTAGTCACTAAGTTTATTTTTATAAAAGTTACATTCAAAGTTACACATTTAGTTTTTACAAAGTTTGATTTTCAATCGAACACAAAATTTGTTACGAGATTCGAAATAAAAGAAAATAGCGATATTCAGCAAAAAATGTAATTTTGTAGACTTTAAATATTAATTTGTAGTATTTTTGTATTAATATCGAACTAGCTTATGTACTGTTTTTGGGCTATCGTGTCTACCGTTGTTGACTAATACGTTATTTAAATTTTTTTAAAAAAGTTTTAGAACGTTCAATTTATTGATACCTGGGGCCGTACATATACTCGTGGGTGATTATACAGTACATATACTCGTGTGTAGTGTTATAATTAACATCGAGATTAAATGATAAATATTAGACTTTTAGAGCAAATGTGGAAGAAATTGATGGGACAATGATTTTCTTTTTCAATTCCTACTATTAGACACTTTCTCTATATTTATATATTTATTTATCTTATTCACACACATTTTCAATCGTGAATAAAATTAATTTTAAAGCACTCAATTGATCTGAAATTTTATATACACGATTATTTTGAATGGCAATACAATAATTTAACTATAATTAAGAAAAATTGATTAAAACTAATTATTTAAAGAATTACAAATACAGCCACGTTGGCATAATTCTTGGTGACTTAGTGACCTTTTTGACGACTTGTGTCGAAACTTGAAAATGTTTTTTCCCACATTTTAAAACGCTCATTTGAGCTGAAATTTTCTATATACTATTGTTTTGGGTGTCAATACGATAATTTAATTATAATTAATTAAAATTATTTGACTGAAACTATTTAAAGAATTACAGATACAACCACGTTAGTTTCATTTTTAGCTATTTGGGTGAAAACTTTAAAAGATTTTTTATTCTTACGCTTTAAAACATTCAGTTGAACTGAAATTTTATATAAACGATTGTTTTGGATGAAAATGCAATACTTGAATGATCATTAATAAAAATTAATTGCCACTTAATGTTGTGATTCTGTCATATGTGTATGCATATTTATATTAATTGTAACTATTTAAAAGAAGTAACTCAGATAAAAAAATTTTTTTGTTTATTTAACAAAGTAGGAATTAATTAAATTTTTTTTTATATTACTTGTTATATTATAACATCATAAAGTATTATAAAGTAACAATACTCAAAACATCTGCATTTTTTTTATAGTTTTAACTGAAATATTTCGTTGTTAATAATTAAACTAGTTTATATCCTTAATTTATTTAATATAAATCGCGAGGTATTTATACAGTTGTTTTGCAGAAAGTACATCCAGTTATTTAAAAAAATTGTATGCTTTTGGAACCCACAATCGTATTCATTTAGAATTAAAATGAATTGTCAATTTAAGTGAATTTTATGAAAAAACAGAATAAATCAATATTTTCACTCTTACCTTGTGGAAACGTAAATGTTAGATTACATTTATAAATTTTTTAAAACTGTCTGGTGATCGAGAGAGATAATCTAATTTCTTTCATTTTTGTCACATTCGAAAACATTAATTTAAAACAATAGGAAAAAAACCTAGAACCTGGAAAAAACTTAACCTTAGGTGTTTTTTCTAGATTTATAACCTAGAAAAAAATATTAATTTGAAGCAACAATTTTTTTCTATTTATTGAAGCCTCTAATATTTAATTCAGTTATAACATGTCTTTGCTTCAGAACAAAATCAAATGGGACTTTTTTTAATGAGATAAAGAGTTGATATTTAAAAAAAAGTTGCAAATAGATTCAAAAATGAAAAAAAAAAAAAAAAAATTTTTTTTTTTTTTGTGTATTAAAAAAAAAAAAAATGATTCTGTAATTAGATTTACAATTTTTAAAGTTGAATTTCTGTGTATAATATGTGATGAGTTTATCACTGGCCTTGATTTTAAATCTCTTCTGATGAAAATAAGATGAGATTTGTCTATTAGAAAAATATTTTGCACATTAATAATGAGTAAGAAATTAATTAGTTTTTTTTTTTTAACTAAAAGGTACTTAAGCGGATTAAAGCTGAAAAAAATTATTAATAGAATACCTGATTCATAAAAGAGAAGAAATTTAATTAAATATTTGTGGTAATTCCAAAATCCTGTTACGAAAACATTTAGAATTTATGCCAGAATATTGTTTTACTTTTAAAGTAAAATTTATTCTGCAGTCATTCTATAAAACTAACAATAATTTAAGAAATTGATAATTTATGAATTTTTTTAAGCTGAAAAATTAAATTGATATTTTTCGAAATATCTTTGTATATTTCTAGTAGATATGTTTAGAATTTGAATCCGATTTTCTATTGTAAACAAAACTACGAGATAATTATAATAATTCTTATTTTCTAAAAGAATAATTGAAATTCGATTATTTCGTAGAGCATGAGAACTTCATTTGAGAATAGCTTAATTCGTTCACTAAAATTTATATTTACAGATAGGAAACTTTATCAGGAGAATCATTAATAAAAATACTTTATAAAAAGCAGTGCATATTAATTATTATACCCAACAAAGGTAAAATTAAAGCAATTAAAGTGAATTGTTTTGCTAATAATTATTTTCATTTAACATAGAGGGAAAAACAATTTCATACTGGTAACGAATAAAAAAATATTTTTTTATGATATAATATTTCTAATAATCTACTATTTAAAAATGAAATAAACTCAATCATTTTACAATTATCATAAAATACGGCCTATAACGCGCACATTTAACACAAAACATAAGATTGAAATTAATGGGGGAGCGGTTATAGGCTTGGTATAAATAAAAAAGATATAAGCATAAACAAAAATTAGATTTCTACATATATCAAAGTACTGCTCAAGTTAAAAAAAAAAGAAATGACATACTTTATAAACTTAAGATATGTTGTGTTCTAGAAGCATTTCATATATTTTTTCAAAAGCCTAGGATAATACCTCGAATAAATGGCTTTTAAGCATAATTGTATTGCATGCATACAATGAACGTTTCTTCGTAAAAAAGGGGGCGCCCGTTATACTGCGAATATACCTTAAAATTAAAAAATGCAGCTTAAAATTATAGGTGCGCGTTATATACACCAAATTTTATGGTAATATTATAGAAATATATTTTTTAAAATAACGTCTGAGCGTATTTGAGGTCTTTAAAAATTAAAAAAAAATTCTCATTCGTTGTTTCATTTTCAAATTCATAAGTATTAAATTTATTGCACTATTTCTAGATCAGATAATTGGGCTTATTGTACAGCAAAAAGTATTCTAAGTATAACAATTTTAAATATATATAATAGATAAACAAAGATATCAATTTAATATAGATATTTAGTGATAAATATTTCTTTACATATTTGAATTTATAAGCTGTTTTTAACTTTTATTTGTTTATAACTTCGTATCTCGAAGTTATAGACAAATAAAAGTTAAAAACAGCTTATAAAATTAAATATTATCAAATTATTTTAAATGTTTTAAGTTTTTAAAACATTTTAAAATCTTTTTGCTATGATTGTATTATACTCTTGAAGTTCAATATTGTGTGAAAAAGTTGGAAAATATTATATCATTATTGATAATAACTGATTTCCATTTACGAAAGATAACAAAACCATGAAGAATGTTCCGAATAGTTGTGCTTTAAAAGATAGAAAAAAAAAGGAAAATATATGAAGCATCGAAAATAAAAAAAAAACGAGATTCTGCTTTAAAATATATATATATTTTTAATGCATTCAAATCCTATTTAATACTACAGGGTGTCTGGGCTTAAAGTACCTAAAAGTTATGGCTTATTATTCCGGAACTACCCATTAGAATGTAGTAAAATGTTCATTTGTGCATTGGAAACCCGAGATTTTTTAGGTCTAGTCCGATCAGCCGCACTTACGTGCATTGTTCGGCAATCGCAGACGATAGAATTGTTACACTGACTTCATTGGTAAAGATGTGGATGCCATAACAAAAGGTGCGGTGTGTATTTTGGTTTACGGAATTTAAATCAGTCACGAATGTACAGGGGAGTGTTCGAACAGAATGAATGTCATTACTGGCTTGCCTAACAGATTTATCAGGACTTCTACAAAATGAATCATGCACACGATCAACAGTGACTTCTAGCACGAAAACTTAAGGATACTTGCCAGTTCGAGATACCAAAGTTTCCGTCTCCTTTAAAGTTCTTTCCCATTGGTGGATAGATTTTTATGTCGGAGGATCGACATTCCATTCTGCTCGAACGTGACTCATTCAGTTCACGCATGACTGATTTAAATTCCGTTAGCCAAAAGTAAAAGTTGAAACTTTTGCTGTGGCTTCCACGCCTTTACTAATGAAGTCAGTGTAACAAGTTTATCGTCTGCGGTTGCCGAATATTGCGCGCAAGTGCGGCCGACCGGATTGGACCCGAAAAATCTTGGATGGTTTTCCAAACCACGGATGAACACTTGATTACATTTTGATGGGTAGTTCAGTAATAATAAGCCATTACTTTTGAATACTTTAAACCCGGATATGCTGCATATATAATGTCACGGATCGCATATAAAAATCAAGTTAAGTCTTTCTAAACATTTTTTAATTTTATTCCTTAATTCTTTCTTAAATTTTCTCTGATTTCTAAGATTTTCGAATGTACAAAATCATATTAAAATCTTTTTAGTTGAAATATTAAGGTATGCAAACCTTAGAGAAGCATGTATTCGAAAACACCGCTAATAAATTAGCATAAATTAATATATTAATCATATTTATGTGGATGAATTTCAAAGCTTCTATTACAGGCGTGCGTGAATATCATTTAATATTTATTTGAACATTCGAAGCTACTGGGATTCTATGTCGTGTTTTGGTTCGAATGAAAAATTTATTTAAAACACATTTATAATCGAAGTTTCGCAAATAATGTACTGCATTTAAATATTTGAAATTATAGGTAGTGTTTATTACATCCACGGACTATCAAGTTAATTAAATGGCAATAGTATACAAGAAATATTTTGATTATAATAAAAGATCTTAAGTATACTAATCTTAAAATTTAATCTCAAAATACTTTTTACAGGGTAATGTAATTTATCTCACAAAAATATGTTAAAACATGTATTACTACTTCTATTACTCAGTAATGTCGCACTTTAGAGCATCACGAGTAACCGCGAGCTGTGGTAGTCAAGTAGTCCTGGCCGTGAACCCGTGACCGGCTTTGTCGAAAAGTGGGTTCGAGCCATAGTGTACTGCAGGTACACACTATAAAAGGGATAACTTATATTAAATCTGTCGAGGTTCAAAATTCTTCAGTTGGTTTGGAGTGTGTAAATTTTGAGAGTAGGGTACAAATCATGCTTAATCCTCGTTACTCGATCGAAGTTGCGAGATCTGTCCTAGAATAGTGCAGCTTCAAAGAGCGATTTAAACAAAAATTATATATAAATCAGAGCTGCATGAGAGTTAATGGTGATGGATTTTGTAATTTTAAACCACGATCAAGTGACGAGAATGACAGTTTGTCTGATGACTCGACAGAAACATGCTGGTCACGATTTTTGGCACCATAAACAATCGTCTACCGCAGTTACGATATGCATATTATACGTGAAAAAATAAATATTTAAGAGAAAAAGTATTGTACATCACACACACACACACA
>BMAV01001081.1:49301-70972 GCA_019973955.1 Trichonephila inaurata madagascariensis
CGTCGCCAAAAGCCCTCGTGTAGCTGAACAGTGCGACGTTAATATTAAATCAATCAATCAAATTTGACCGTGAAGAGTCGAGCAGTGATTAACTCGGCTGTTGAGTAGGACGAGCGAGTGCTTGTGAATAATCTCTAACGTACCAATTTTCCTTTTTTGGGGGGTCTCAGAATGCTTTCGATGAGCGACACGAATCCTAAGTGTATCCAGTTTTTTGAAGCATGACACACAGTTATAACTTGGTTCAATATCACAATGCTTTAAGGTAATTAATTTTGCTACATGACTCATACTGAACTGGGCAATAGCCATATTTACCCCTTATTTTAGAATTTTTAATTCCACAAATGTGGATCTTGGAATCAATGAACATATGGTGATTGGATTCTGAGTCTTTCAATGTTAAAATTTTCTTAAAAGATAGATAGAATCCCCTAGATCTCTAAAAATTGGTTTCAACTAATTCATGATGATGTGTGTGCTTATGATCATAGTGCCTTTCGTTACATTCAGCTTCTGTCTTTTGAAACTTACTCCAGGCATTTATAATCAGAGGACACATTCCATGTTGAGGACTCTTCCTTGAAGACCGAAGAGGAAAATAAACAGCCCAAACATCAATTTTCATCTGTGTAGATCATTGATATTATTTCTAATAGCCATATACAATAATATCTTTAAATTTTTGATATTAAAATGTCGGTTACGACCTCTTAGGCCTTTTCTATCCCTTTTTTCTCAGGTTTGCTTTTAAGATCCAAAAGACATGTACGCATACGCTTTTCGATATGCCCAATACACTAATTTTCCCGTTCGGGTGTGATGGAATCACGCTCATGAGAAATTTATGTAAGGGGAACGCATGTTCTCCTAGCAGTGCTCATTTCATGCGCGTCGAGTAGGAGCTTCATTTAAAAAATAAATAAAAAAACTTCTAATTATCGTATTTCCTCATATCATACATCATTTTAAAAATAAATATTTGAACTCTTAGAAAATATAAAAAAAATGAAAATCGATATTCTTTGCGACTGATTGCATAAAATCCCCGAATATATAAATTGGGAATGGATTTATTCATTTTTAATAAATCAGTGCTGAGAAGTTTTAACAAAAAAAAAAAAAAAATTATTCTTTCCCTTGATATAGTAACTCTAAAAATGATGTTAATTATTCAGATATCTTACTTCAGACTCTGTAAAGAAGTCTTAGCTATATATAGGAAAAGTATTCTTATTATTGAAGCATTTTCTATATATAAAAGGAGAATTTTTTGAATATGTGTTATTTTTTCCTTCATTTTTTGCACAAAATTGTATTTATATCAAAATTTATTGTAGCAATATTTTTTAAACAATTTATATGTATATTCTTCTTCAAGTTAATCTAAATATAAAAAAAAAAGTATTCATTCATACGCTTTTACAAAATCATGGTTCCGAAGGCAATCTTTACTTAAGGTATCCGACTACGTTCGGAACCGTGATTTTAAAAAAGCGCATAAATGGATAATTTTCGTGATACTTAGTGTCACTTAGATTAGAATACATATACAAAATTGTTTTAAGGCCATTTTGACAAAAAAAAATTATTTAAATACCATATTTTGGCATCTTTTTTTCAAAATGTTCTTCTTTTGGGAAAAATGCTTCTATCATTATAGTATTTTGACTGTATATAGCTCAGATCTCTTAACAGAGGCTCAACTATAATTTTTGAAAAATTCACATTATTTTCAGAGTTACAACCCATTGAAATAATTATCGGCGTTATTTTCTTAAAATTGCTCCCCTCTGTTGTCGTAAAACATGGATAAACCTACTTCTAAGTTATCTATTTCAAACATTCTAGTTGAGCCTCTGTAGAGAGGTCTGAGCTATAGACAGGCAGAATATTATTATAATAGAAGCATCTTTCACAAAAGGAGAACATTTTGAAAAAAAATTATTTTAAGTTAATTTTTCGCCAAAATATTGTATTTAAATAATTTTTTTTGTCAAAATGTGTCCTTAAAACAATTGCATACATGTATTCTAATCTAAGTGACACTAAATATCATGAAAATGATCCATTTATTCGCTTTTGCAAAATCACGGTTCCGAACGTAGTCGGATACCTTAATGCCTTTATAACCTGCAACAATTTTGTAAGCACAGTTTTAAGTCTTATGCTTGCAGGTATCACGAAAGCTATTCTTAGCGGTTTATTTCAACGATACATAAATACAACTGAAAGAATGGAATCTTTCTCTCTTTTCAGGTATCTTCAATATGCTAAAAGTTTAACTCCTTTTATGAGTCACCTTTTTCTTTTTATATCTCCCTGTAAGTAAAGAAACGGTGCGAAGAGAAGCACATGGCAAATGAAGTCTGCTCGGAGAAGATTGTTTAAGAAATACTTTCAAACTACTACAGGAAAGGACAATAGTAACAGCTGGGGTCGATGAAAGGCTTAGAACCCAAAGCTGGTGAAGGTATATCACAGGTTTTGAAAACAAAGCGTCTCTCCTCTCAACAATAACACGGAAAGAGTAAAAATAATGAACGCGTTTTCCAGGTAGAACTTTGAAAGAGGGACGGGAATGCAATTTTGTTTCTAAACTTATACTTTTTGTATATACTTTTCCTTATAAAACTGAGTAACTTACTGATTGATGTTGAAAAAATGCATACATTTTTTTTCTTCAAGATTTTCTTTATGTTTTAAAGAAATTTTAAGCAATAAGAAATAAGGAGTCTGGTTTATAAATCAGTTTATAATATCGCGTGGAAGAGATTTATTTTATTACAGAAACAAGAAACATCATATTCCATCATTTTTTTTAATATTAAATATGTCTAAAACTTTAATATGTATTGTAATTTTGTGGCAACAATATTAATGAAAGTAATATTATTAAAATAATAGCTTTAGTAAATTTTATTAATAATATTCAGGAATTGTTTAAAAATTTAAGCAATATAGTCAATCATGCGCATGGAAAGAAAGGTATAGTATATAAAATTATTACTGCTTTAATATATTTCAATTTTTATTTTTCAAATAAATTTGATATCTCAAATATAATTTAAATTTTTTACAGGATTTCTTTAAAAAAAAATGATAGAAAAAGATTTTTTAGGAAAACTCTAATTTTTATTAATGTAATGTTTTTATATTTATTTCTAATTCATATTGCACAAAAGAGAAAAATCCTCCATTTTATGCAATATTTTATATTGTGCTTCTATATTTTGCTTTTATATTTATTTCTGATTAATATTGTATAAAATAGAAAATATCCATATGTATATGAAATTAAAAAAGGATAACTCTAAAAATGTAATAAAATATAGTGAGGTAATAGTTAAGTGCAGTAAACATTGGACAATATCAGAAAAGTAGATGATATTTGACATCTTAAAAGTTTGAAATAAAAATAAACCTTTTTGAATAATTCAGGTAAAAATAATTTTTTAAAAGAAATCTATATTTTATCACAGTAAACTTACAAATTATAATAATTTATTTTTGAAAATAAATATGTGAAAAAATTACAGAACTATTTTAATTATTAAAACAGAAGCATTCATCACACACACAGGAGTTTTACCTTGAAAGTACTTGAGTTAATATGTTTAATGTATCCGACCACCCTAAAATTATGATTTTTTTTTTAAAAAAAAAATGTACAAATTTTTCTTATGATTTTATTTTATAGGCCATCATATTAGCTTTAGAAAAGTACCAAGTATTTTATTTTCCATTCGCTAGAACAAAAACTACTAGTGTTTTAGTAAAAACAGATGCCATAACTTTACATAAGATGTCAAACTTAAAAAATGTGTTTTACTCGAAATGTGTTTTTTTTCTGAAAAGCTCAAACGGGGACAGTGATTGCTCACAAAATTCTTAAAATAATTTTCTGAAATTTTTTGTGTATGTTCTGTCTAACAGTAAAAGTGTTTTAACCTTCAAATTTATCAATCACTGTTTTATTACAAAATTTACAGGTCTTTATGTGAATATAATCACTGTTTTTTTAAAGCGATTTCATATAATAACTAAAATAATATGCTCTAGTTTTTGTAAAAATTAAAATATCTTTTATCCTGAAGGCCATTGCAAAAAAGAATAGCAAAATAAGACACCAAAATTGAAAAATTGAGGATTTGTTCATTTACTATTTGTAAACAGTAGCCCATTTTTTTGTCAATTTTTACCCATTTTTTCCCATTTTATTAGTAATAGATTATTTTTATCTTCTTAATTTTAATCTTTTTTTCTTAAAATGCTCTAAATAATCTAAAAACCACAAAAAAAATCTCCATGTCTCCATTTTTTTTAAAAAGAAGTTGACGTAAGTAGTCGTATACCTTAATAAAGATATGATCACATTCTTAAAAAACAAAAAGAAATGTGCATGAAAGCACTAATTTTCAAAATAATAAGGACTGCACTATATTATTTGTAATACGTAGATCTAGTTTTTATTTTCAATATATCGCAAACTGTTTCTACAAATTCTAGTTTGGGAAGTCAATCCATGGATGATTAGATCAGCGACACTCAACCTGTGGCCCATCGAACCTATTTAAGTGGCCCGGTCATAACCCATTGCTTTGAGAAATTCACTTATTTAAGAATAATGTATTCAAAATTTGGTGGGAAATTCTTTGACAAGAAATCATATATATCGATTTTGGTTTTTTGCTGTCGATGTCGTACGGCTGCGAATTGATATTCTTTTTCTATTTGTAACGATTACCGTTAGTGATAACAGACAACAGTGGAGTAGCGACAATTTTATGGATGGAACGAATTTTTAATCGATCTCTCACATACCTTACAAGAGAAAAATATTCGAACGATTTGGAAGTTGACTGTTTTGTAGTGAGAAAAAAGCATGGATCAGTACTTGTTTGATTTGTTACGAAAGTGTTTTATTTAAAAAATAACAGTAAACAGGAATCATTCAATGTCACTTTTCCTCCAAGATCTCATTTAAGAGGTGATAAATAGGTTTTATACATTAAATATTCATTGAAACAAAAACAAAGTTTTTATTCAGTGGTAATGTCACAAATGTAACTGTAACTATGAAGTTTGTTATGTTATTGATAATCATATGAAACCTTTTACTGCAAAAATTGTGAAGGAGCGTCTCTTAAATTCTTTTAATTTAGTGTTAGTGAAAAAAATAAAAGAATATAAAAAAATAATAATTTAAAAAAGCAAAAAAGGAGTTATAATATTCTGATCAATTTTGCACATTTTAAATTTCTAATGTTATCTTGGTCCTATAAAGCATTTATCCCCCCCAATAACCTCATGTTGTGGCCCGCGTGAAATATCTAAAATATGTATGCGACTCAGCAGAAAAAAAAGGTTGAGTACTCCTGGATTAGATGATCTCTGCGGATTTTACACCTTTTTCTGAAACACCAAAATTGGAAAGAGACATACAAAATTCACAGAATAGATAATTAATAATTGCCTTAGAAGGTAAAATTGGTAATATCGACTTTGAAACGAATGAATGGATTTTGTACAAATAAATTTAAAAATCAGATGTTTTATGCATTTGCACAGAATGATAAAAATACATTCAAAACAAAAAAAATCTTAGTTAGTAAAGCCACATCTTTAGTTCTTGCTGATAAATATTTATAATGATAGCTTAAAATGTTTATCAATGTTAAAAGGATATTAAAGGGGTCACCAATGTGACGGCCTGTTTTTTTAAGCATTTTTAGAAAACTTTTTTTGACAACTAGTAAAAAGATTTCTAAAAATGCTTAAAAAAGATAGAACTTTAAGTTTTTTTATCCTTTATTTATATGTATTTTAAGAGTATATATATAAAAATTTAGCCAAAAATATCGAATAGAACGGGAGTTATAGCGTTGTGAACACACCCACCTCGAAAAAATGGATGCTTACTTCCTCCACGATTCCGGCTGATTGGCTTACCTAAAATACAAAAAAAAAAAAAAAAAAAAAATACAAAAAAAAAATAAATAAATAAATAAAAAATAAATAAATAAATAAAAAAATTAAAGGCGTTTTAATCTGTAAGCTTAAATGCACTGAATGAACTATACTTAATTGAAAATGTCCGAAATTGGATTTTTGGTAGACCTCTGAAGAAAAAGTTTCGAATTTCATGGGTTTTTTGATATAAAAAAATTGAAATATTTTGCACTTTGGAATGATCGTAGTACATTGGGTGCGTATATTTGTGCTTAGTCTACCCTATAAATTTGAAGTAATTCGGTCAAACTGTTCTTGAGATATGATGGAGGAAAGTTTGAAAAACACAGTTTTGAGAAAAACGCGGTTAAAGTTTCAAGTCCGATTAAAACAATGAAAATCTTAACTTAGCGCTACGAACAGTTGCTCTTCTAACACCTGTTTCTTTATAACGACTTCGAATTTTAAAAAATACCTTTACCGCCGTATTTTAGGCATGTTAAGAAAGCAATTTATGATTTTTTTTAAAAATATTTTTTGAAACCATCACATGGGTGAACTCTCTTCACTCAAAGATCAAAACTCTTTGACAGATTAGCATATACAATGTTTCAGATACTATTGGCAGTCAAGCAGTTCCCCGTTTAGCTAAGAGTAAAGTTAAGCTTGGTAGATTCTGCTTAGCCCCGATTCACCGAAGCAGCGTAATGCTACCAAAAATAAAATAAGTACTAAGCACTTTTATAAAAATTGCGAGTATTTCCTGAGCAAAGTCATTTATAGTCCACAAGAATAACCACATTAAGAAAATTCATGTGACCTGTTGAAATCTAGAAAATATGCCTTCTTTTCGTGAATCATTCATGAATATTATTGCATACGACCAACGCGATATAAAACAGTTGAGTAAAAACAAAAGGAATGATCAGCACATAAAGAATTCATTCAAGTCATTGGCATATTACAGCGCTGAAGTGTGAAACGGTAAAAAAAAAGGGAAAAACAATATAATTCAAATTAGAAGTTGGACCATCTTTTCAATAGAACACACTATGCTTATTTCGATTTGCTCATAAAATCTGACATGTTTTCTGAAAAGAACAAAAAATTCCTAATATAGTTGATTGACCAACCGGAACACATATGCTTCTATGAGTTTTGTAATTCCTGTATTAAGTGCGTAGTTTATTAAATCAGTTCGTATTACAGTGGAAATATTGTTCATAATTAAAATAATTAAAAAAAATGCTTCTCGTCGAAATTTTGTTTTATGAGATATAATATTTTCTTAATATAATTTAGGAATGACGCTCAAAATTGAGATAGTAAAAAGATAAACTTTTTTGTGTTTTGATTCAACAAAATAAAACTAAAACGAGTATGATATTTAGTAAAGCGCATTTTTTGACTCCTGTTGCTAAAACAAATAGAATTTATAATGAACCATTTTTTTTTTCAAAATTTGTCTTTAATAATACTTTTTCATGAATGTGAGATCTTTGGAGATGTTCTTAATGGGTTAGATTATATATATCTCAATAACATTTCATTACATGGTAGATAAAATCTGAAAACTTTAATGGGGAAAAGGTTTTATTTTAATTGCTGTCTTATAGGACCGCAAAGAATATGACCCAGAATTGGAAATATTCCATCATTAATATGTTCTGGCTTCCTTTTCCTTTAGAGTCCTTTGTTTTATGAGATACAATAATTTCTCAATGTAATTAAGGAATGACGCTCAAAATTGAGATAATAAAAAGATACACTTTTTTTGTGTTTGGATTCAACGGAATAAAACTATGAGATTTAGTAAAGGGCATTATGATGCATGTTGCTAAAATATATAGATTTTATAATGAACCATTTTATTCTTCAAATTTTGTTTTGGACAATATTTTCTTGTAAATGTGATATCCTTGGAGATATTCAGAAAATGTGTTATATTATCTAAATAACATTTCATTACAGAGTAGATAAAACTTGAAAACTTTATCGGGGAAAGGGTTTTATCTTAATTACTGTCTTATAGGACCTCAAAGAATAAGACCCAGATTTGGAAATATTCCATCATTAATATATTCTTGCTTCGTTACCCCATAGAGCCCTTTGTTTTAGGAGATACAACGATTTCTCAATATAATTTAGAAATGATGCTCAAAATTCAGATAGTAAAAAGTTAAAATTTTTTTGTGCTTTGATTCAAAGAAACAAAACTATTAGATTTAGTAAAGCACAATATGATGCATGTTGCTAAAATATATATATTTTATAATGAACCATTTTTTTTCAACTTTTGCTTTGGATAATATTTTCTAGTAAATGTGAGATTTTAGGAGTTGTTCATAATGTGTTAGATTATATCAATAAAACATTTCATTACAGGGTAGATAAAATTTAAAAACTTTAATGGGGAAAGGGTTTTATCTTAATTGCTGTTATATAGGACCGCGAAGAATAAGATCCAGATTTGTAAATATTCCGTCATTAATATGCCCTGGATTCGTTTCCCTATAAAGCAGATGTTCTCAAAATTTCAATCGCCGCGGCCTCCCATTGTGTATAGTGTATTAGCGTGACATTGCGTCCCCCACCCCAGATTTTGAACATCCCTCCCCGACTTCATATTCTTGACCAAAATACAAGTTCTAGTAAAATTTTTTCGTTTGGGACTATTTAGTAATCTAGTCTAGTATGAGGCATCTTTCAATTTTTCACGAGGCCTTTCAGGATCTGTTTAAGGAAATTTCAACATTACATGAGAAACTCCACGGACCTCCTAGAGAAGCGCTGTGGATTCCCAGGGGTCCACGGACCACAGTTTAAGAACCGCTACTATAGAGAACAACATAGTTCATTATACTGCTAATTTTTAACCGAGTTGACCCATTTCTTTCTGGGGTAAAATGTGTTTCACATTTTTTCTTCTGTTGTTGTTTTTAATGCCACCTGCCTGAAGTAGTCAGATCGAGGACCACAAAATTCACCGTGGCAAGGGGTTAGAAGTACGCCTGTCTTTGGCGTTGATATAGCTCGGTGAAATTCCCCGAAGGGACGATAGATGGTGACACCACCTATCTCTACCTCCACAACTTAGGCATGGAACTGAAGAGGAGGGAAATATTCTCCAGTCCCCTGCACTCATGATTCGACTCACAAGACATTCGGACCCCCTAATTTAACGAGCACGTACTCCGTGTGTACTCGGAGGGTATTTGGTGGCATCGAACCCAGGCCTTCCGGTCTGGAGTCCGATGCTCTAACCACTAGGCTACACACGGCCCTTTTTTCTCCTGCATAATAGGACGAGCTATCATTTTATATGTTAAAATGAAGAATTAATTATATAGAGAATATTTTAAAGTTTTAAAAACGCTTCATTGTGTGAACAGATGTATGAATTTCAATGTAGCAAATTTTGAAGAAAATTGAAACATTTTGCTATCTGAAAATATGTTTCGAGTTTAGTTTTGGCTCTCATAAATTTGGCCAAGACATCCTTCTGCACCTAAGGTTGCGGGTTCGATCGCAACCCAAGTCGGTGAAATTTTTATGTTGCAGAAAATCGACAGCGGCCCCCCTTGTCGTATAATTATACAGCATCTAAGAGATCCCTAGAGTTGTCTGTTTGGTTTGGGTGCTCTCGGCAAAATTAAAAAAATCCTAGTACATGTTCGCATCGTCAGAACTCCGGTGCCTCTCTCTGGAGAGGAAACTGGGCGTCAAAATTATGTGCGGTAATTGGTATCACCTATATGGTGCCACGCTAAAAAGTGATACCAGCCTCTGGGAAATGTACTAGATCTGTTAAGGTTAAAATGCCAATGAAAACCCCTTTAGAAAAACAAGTAATGTAAAAAAAATTTAAGTCAATTCCTACTTAGATCAAGAAAGAAAAACTTTATTTTAGCTACTTTTTATTAAATAGTTACAATTAATATAAATATGTATATACATAGGACAGAATCACAACATTGAATGGTAATTAATTTTTATTCATTATTTTTAAAATATCGTATTGTCATCCAAAACAATCGTGTATATCAAATTTCTGTTCAACTGAAGGCTTTATAACGTGAGAAAAAAAAACCTTTACAAGTTTTGACTCAAGTCGCCAAAATGGTTGCTAAATCACAAAAAACGATGCCAACGTGACTGCATTTGTAATACTTTAAATAATTAGTTTTAATCAATTAATTTTTATTAATTATAATTAAATTACTGTATTGTCATCCTAAATAATCATTAATATAAAATTTCAGCTCAAAATGAGTGCTTTAAAATGTATTTTATATTAAAGATTGAAAATTCCACCAAGATAAATAAATAAATATATAGAGAGTGTGAGTTAATAGTAGTAAATGAAAAAGAAAGAAAATTGTTATGCATCAAATGTTTAATAAGTTTATTTTGATATACATGGTTGAACACAAAAACTGTGGTAGCGGTATCAGAACGGCCATGGTCTTGAACTCGTGGCAGGTCTTGTTTATTCGTAGGTTCGAGCCCTAATGCTACCAAAAGTCTGCTGTGTAGAGAGAGGGTTGAAGAATGAAGTACTGACGTTTGTGCCTAGTATGGAAATCTGATGTACAGCGTATATTAGCTCAGGTATCGCCTCTGTCACTGGACCAAAATACTTAGACGGTCGCTAATAGCTTTGAAGTCCGACGTTAATAATCATTCACGAAACATTCACATAAATTCACGTACTACTTATACTAAAGTATACAACTTAAAGACCGATATGATCTCTCTTGTTGAACGAATATTTTCTTATACTAAATCATTGAGATATCCACATAAAATAATACCACGATTCACGCGAATCCGGAGTTAAGCGAGTTTCACATCTCATCGATTCCCCTTTTTCAATTCCTACTATTAGCTCGCACTGTCTATATATTTATTTATTTATATATTTTTTTATTTATCTTGGTGGAATTTTCAATCGTTAATAAAATACATTTTAAAGCGCTGAAATGAGCTGAAATTTTATATTCAGGTTCATTTTGGATGACAATACAATAATTTAATTATAATTACTAAAATTAATTGATTAAAACTAATTATTTAAGAAATTACAAATACAGCCATGTTAGCGACTTAGCAACCATTTTGGCGACTTGAGTCAAAACTGAAATTAAAAGAACAATACGATACTTTAATGATAATTAAAAAAAGTAATTACCCCTTAATGTTGTGATTCTTTCCTATGTATATACATATTTATATTAATTGTAACTATTTATAGAAAGTTGCTAAAACAAAATTTTTCGTTGTTGATCTAAGTAGGAATTGACTTAAAAACTATTTTTTTATATTACTTGTTTTTTAGCGCTACACAGCGAGCTCTTTGTCACACTTTTGGAAACAATTCAATGTTTTAAGTACAGTGAGAATCGTCGGATAATCTTGGAAAATAATGTTTAGTAAAAAACTTAAAATGGCGTCTGAAAAAATTAAATTAATTTTTTTTATCATCACTGAAACTCAGGCGGAATCAAGGCCAGAACCTGATGAAATTGGTAAATTATCAAAGAAGTTGTCGATCTTGCTAAACAAGAAAATTTAGAAGTGAATACTCATAACGTTCCAGAATTCCTGGATTCCCACAATCAGGAGCTGACAATCGATGAGCTCATAGAAATGCATGAGCTAGACAGTGAAGAACTTGAGTCATTAAATGCAGTCCAATGAGAAAATCGAATGACGGGGTTGGGAATTTCATAGAATCTCTCAGTTAAATTGAACAAGTAATATATATATATAATTAGTCAATTTCTACTGAGGGCAACAAAGAATTTCATTTTAGCTACTTTTTATTAAAGAATTACAATTATACAATTACAATATGTATATACATATGACAAAATCACAATATTAAGTGGCAAGATAGAAAGCAATTTTCCTTACTATTTTCCATTTTCCTTACTATATAGGGTGTTGGACTATATAATTTTTGTTTGTATATATATATATATAACTATTTATTCATTAATTAAATTTAGATATTCCAATAATAGTAAAAAGAATATACATTCTCAAAAATTCGGCCATCACAGGAGAGATACAAACCCACAACCTTTGGATTAGAAGTGCAACGCACTATCCATTGCGCTACAGGTACACAACAAGGGATTTTTCTTTTTTATATATGATGTTGGAGAATTATTTTTGTTACTATTTATTCATTAGATAAATAGAATTACTGAATTAATATTTGAAAAAAAATGTATTAACATCAAGTGTTATCCACTACAAATTTAAAAAAAAATTTATTTGAACTTAAATGGATGAATAGAAATTATTTTATTAACGACTGAAAATTTGAACAAGACATATATATATATATATAAGCATTTTACCATCATGTTTCGCATCGCTTATTTAAATCAACACATTAATCTTATTTTGAATTTGTTCTGCATTTCTGTGTAACGAACCATCGAATCTGTTTGGGAATCGTAGGTCCCTTATATACTCCTTTTATTGAATATTTTGAATTGATGTTTTCATATAACTTTTTATTTTCACACTTATTCTTTATTTGGAGACTTAGGATAATAGTTCTGTCTGTAAAACTCCCACTGCGCAGTGATTGCGAGAATATCAACTAAGTTACGACGTTTTATTCACGCATGGTCACGTGATCCGACATTAACCCCCTCCCCACTCTCTATATTAGAATATCAAATTAGCATATATTCAGAAAAGAGGCTCATTCCTTCTACAGTTCTTGCCTTCTTCAGGAAAATATTAAATTAAAGATTCGAAGGTGCACACGTGAATGTACCTTATCTCTTTAGAGTTCCTTTGTCCAGTAAACACGGATGACCGATCTCTAAGTGGCGAAACGAACTTCCCTATTCCATTGTTCCTCTTTTGCATTTATACTGTTATCTAGATTCGTAGCGAGGGTTAGTTAGTGAAACCCTTGTTGGGTGGCGTTGTGTCGCCAATGCCCGCTTCCTAGCGTTCTAAAAGAGTGGAACATTCTCCTTAGTGTATCACAGTAACTGGCGATACGATGGATGTTGTAAAATTTTGATGTATACTTTTTGTAGTCTTTTGTAGTTGTTGTCTGTATTCATCTGTTAGCGTAATGTTCTAATCGTTAATAAAAATAGTTTTAGTCAACAAAGAGATGATTCCTTTGCCAAGGAATCGTGGTTTAGCTTAAGGTATCCGACTACCGTAAAATCATGATTTTTTTAAAAAAATGGACAATTTTTTTTATGATTTTATTTTATAGGCCATCTTATTAGCTTCATAAAAATACCAAGGTTCTTATCTTCCATTAACTAGAACAAAAATCACAGGTGTTTTAGTAAAAGCAGATGCCATAAGATGTCAAACTTTAAAACGCGTTTTACTCGAAATGTGTTTTTTCCGAAAAGCTCAAACGGGGACAGCGATTGTTCAAAAAGTATTTAAAATAATTTGCTGAAATTTTGTGTGTATGTTCTGTATAACAGCAGAATTGTTTTAACCTTCAGATTTATCAATCTCACTGTTTTATTACAAAATTTACAGTTCTTTATGTGAATACAAACACTGTTTTTTTAAGCAATTTCATATAACAGCTAAGATAAAGTGTTCTAGTTTTTGTAAAAATTAAAATATCTCTTATCCTGAAGGTCACTTCAAAAAGGAATAGCAAAGTAATACATCAAAATTGAAAAATTGAGAATTTGTTAATTTAGTATTTGTACAGAGCGGGTCCCTTTTATGCAATATTTTGTCAATTTGTACCCATTTTTTCCCATTTTAGTAGTAATAATTTATTTTTAAATTCTTAATTTTAGTCTTTTTTTTCTTAAAATGGACTAAATAAATCTAAAAACCACAAAAAAAAAAAATCTCCATGTATCCATTATTTTAAAAATAAGTTGTCGCAAGTAGTCGGATACCTTAAGCAATAGACAAAATTAGTTATAGCTGAGTTGGATGTTCCAGCGGATACCTTAAGGTATCCGACTACGTTCGGAACCTTGATTTTGCAAAAGCCATAAATGGATAATTTTCATGATATTTAGTGTAACTTAGATTAGAATACATGTATAAAATTGTTTTAAGGGCATTTTGACAAAAAAAAATTATTTAGATGCAATATTTTGGCAAAAAACTAACTTAGAATAATCTTTTTTCAAAATGTTCTCCTTTTGTGAAAAATGTTTCTATTATAAACATATTTTGCCTGTGTATAGCTCAAACCTTTCTACAGAGGCTCAACTAGAACTTTTGAAATATATAACTTAGAAGTGGGTTTATTCATATTTTACGACAACAGAGAGGAGCAATTTTAAGAAACAAACGCCAATAATTATTTCAATTGATGGTAACTCTGAAAATAATGTAAAATTTTCAAACATTTTAGTTGAGCCTCTGTACAGAGGTTTGAGCTATATACAGGCAAAATATTATTATAATAGATGCATTTTTCACAAAAGGAGAACATTTTGAAAAATGATTATTCTAAGTTAATTTTTTGCCAAAATAATGTATTTAAATATATTTTTTTTGTCAAAATGTCCTTTAAACAATTTTATGCATGTATTCTAATCTGAGTTGCACTAAATATCATGAAAATTATCCATTTATGTACTTTTTTAAAATCACGGTTCCGAACGTAGTCGGATACCTTAGCACCTGAATTATTAATGCAAAATATTTTTGTCTAATTTTGCTCCTGTTTAAATAATTTATTTCACAAGTTGTGCTCGTACTGAAAATACGATGTTGTTTCCTTCATCAGTAACGAATGGGACAAAAAAAGTTATCGAAAATCAGTATGAGAAATTCACAAAGCATGCAGTTAGCATGTAATTTATTCTCCTATTGTTGATTGAGCTTGCAATATAAAATAGTATGTTGGTATATTTCAGATAATCTTCGTTATGGAGCCACCTCACAAGGGGAGTGTCAATCCAATTCTATGCTTAACGCATTGTGATGGAAAAGAAAAATCGTTAAAAACTTAGGGCGGTGGGTGAATTCATCCTAGGAATCTAAAACAAGTAAATTCTTTCGCTGGCAGTGGCTAATAGGTCTAGTCACATAACAAAATGTTTTTCTCCAAGCGGGCGGTAGGTATTTAGCCTATCCACATGCGTTAATTTAATCTAAAATGCTTAAAAATCAATAAAGATGGCAGCACTATACCTTTTTTTTTTTCATTTCCTCTGATGGGTAGTTAGAAACAGTGTTTCTTGGTGTAAATCTACAAATTGTATTTTGATTACTATAAATAAAATTTCTGATCTTTGAAAAAAATTTCGACATGTGTTAAGTATACTTTTCTCTCATCTGAATGAATTAAGCAAATGTGTAGTTAAAAAAAAGTTTTACTTAGGTTTATGGAAAGCTTTTGTATGTGGATAGAGGCTCTATCCACTGCCCAAATGACCGTGAAATTTTCGCTCATCCTCTGCTCGAGAGAGAGAGCACTTAGAATGTTGGGAGTGAGAATGTTGGGAGTGTGTGTGGGAAGTACAAGCACACTTTGTTTACAATATGTGGTACGAGAATCTTGGGTTCGAAAATCTTTCATTATAGCTTTTCTGGGCGTACCACTGTACCTTGAAGCAAATGGTCCTACTTGCTTTGAAAAGTTTCACAGTAAATAGATTTTCAAATTTGTGAAATAACTAATTTATATCCTCAAAAAATATTACTTTATTTCTAACTTTTTATACTAAAATTAAATAAAATATAAAATGTGGATATATTCCATTTTCAATGTATATTTTAGTAAGTATTCTATACTCTACAATTATTCTATTCTTACTTTATTACACTTGTACTTTGTATTTAATTGTTATGGAAATAGTTATTAGCATAAATGTTAATTTTTCATAAAAAGTTTATTGTAATATGATTCATTATTTCTCTGTCATAGAAAGTAAGTTAAATGTCTTAAGTGCACAGTGGCTATAACGTCTAGCCACCACCCAGGAAAAAAAGTCCTGATCAGATATTTTTTTATGACAAAATAATGTTTATAGAGGAGGTGAACATTACATTTATCACACACAAGTACTTTATCACAGAAAAGTGTATTTTACCTTTGTGCCCGCGAAAGGGTTAATGAGTGTTTTATGGCATGAAGTTACTGTTTCAAATTTAAAATAGAATTATTCTATGCTATCAAAGTCTGATCTAAAAAACCTTGTGAATGACTTTCGCCCAGAAGGTGGAATCGAACCACTCTGACTGTATCATCAGCTACGGATTTGAAGCCCGCACACCGGACCACCAATGCTCATCTGGGAATAAACCAATACTTGTGTGTATGCTGCCATTAATAACAGAGCTCCACCATTAACTTAAAAATAGTGGTTGAAAACAAACTCTGAATCTTTCCGATTGTTTGTGGAGCGAGTGTTTAGTAACGTCTCCTTTAAATCGACACGAGGGCTATTGGCAACAAATTTTATAACTTTGAACTCTGATTAAGTGTTAAAGTTAAAGACGATACACGAGTCAGTAACTCACTTTCTTAACTTCTAAACCTAACCAACATCAGGTCCTTGAAAAATGTGTCTATTGTAAAATGTAATTTTTTAAGTTTTATAGCATTAAACCAGTGCTTCTCAAACTCTCAATATTTGCGACCCAATATTCAATCATAATTTTCAAAGCGACTCCGTCCATACAATAACAATATATTGAATTCAAATATACCGTACTTTGACGCTATATCTATTACGACTTTAACCTCTTAAGTGTCACCAGCGTATATAAGCATCCCGCTCAGTCAAAGCGTTAATTGCTCAGAACGTATATATACGTCTTTCCGAAGTACGATCTTTTCTGCTCACTGCTATCTATAAAATTATTCCGAAGGTTGTGGAATGTAATAAACTGACAGTGTTTGCGAAGGATTGACTTATTTTAGAGAATATTTTTGCTGATTAATTATTCCTTTTCTCTCCGCGATCCCTCAATACATCAAATGCGCGTGCCTACGTGGAAAACGGTGGCATTGGGGAGCGAATTGCATAACTTTTAATCGGCAGTTTAGGGATTAATTATAAACCGTGCAAATTGTCAAGATAAGTTTTAATTTTTTAACATAATTCTACGCATGACAAGGCCATGGGGGTCACTGGTAATTATTTAAATTGTTGATGATTAAATGGAAGATGGAATGTTAAATGATGATTAGTTGGAAGATGTATTGTTAAATTAACTATAAAATACATTGTGCAGAACCGATACATTAATAAGTGTATTATATCAGAGCAAATGTGTATTTTATGTTTTATTATATCAGAATATATTTTGTTTGTTTACTTTCAGCAAATTATTATAATTTATTTAAATAATCTTATGTTTTCGACTTTTCAATATACTCGCGCCCCCCTCATAGAATTATCACGCTCCCTACGGGGGCGTGCCCCACAGTTTAAGAAACGCTGCATTAAACAAAAAGAATGTCGGTTCATTTCAACTTGAAACTCATAGAAAAGTAAAATCTTTAAAGGAAGGAAAAATTATCCTTTTGATTGTAATACAAGATGCACTGAATTGCGAAATATCTAATATTCAAAGACTAAAGAATAACTTTAGTTTTTGAGGAAACGAAAAACGAAAAAAAAAAAACACTCTTGTGAGGATTTAGGTAAATTCAGTCAACGCACTGAAGGTGGAATCGAACCACTTTGACTCTGATCAGTTAAGGGTTTTAAATCCGTGTACCGGACTAGCGATGTTCATCTGGGCTTGGAACACTTTTTGCTCGCTACCGTTTATAAAAAAAAACTGTACTATAACCTTACAAACAGTGGTTGAAAACATACTCTGAGAATCTTTTCAAATGCTTAAGAAAAACGCTTGTATTGAGAGAGCAACCCGATTATGATTATGCAAAGATTTGATCCAGTGCTAAATATGTCGACAATTTATAATCTGTTGAATACAGTATTTCTCAAATTGTTATACTAATAGAATGGCTACGGTCGCGTCATCGGTAATGAATGCGAGAAAAAAGTTTTCATCTTAATTCAACATGACAAACTCACGAGTCAGGAGCATAAATTACATTATCCTTACGCGTTGTTGGTACGTTTTGGAGTAAAAAAAATGATACATAAGTATCTATCTTATAATCTTTTTTATCTAAAAAACTTCTTTTGACGAAGAACACCAGTTTCAACTGGTGAGTGAGTGAGTGAGTGGTTGAACATTAATGTCGCCCTATTCAGATACACGAGGGGTTTTGGCGACGGACCTGCTAATAATGAACCATGACCAATTGACGAGGATGACACCTGAGCTAGCACTCCATTTTAAGAACTCTCACACCATCTCGACATATTTAACGCGTATTGGTCCCATCTATAAGCGGGTCTTCAGCGGTCCTAGGCTCGAACTCATGACACACCAGCCATGAGTTCATGACCTTGACCATTAATTTACCGCTGCCACACACAAGTGGAAGTAAGGTACAAACAACTTTGAAACGTTTGTAATTTGAAAAGATAAGATGATTTGTAAAGATAATCGCTTCACAGAGTTACATATATCTTAATCTTCGAAATACTCTTTAAAAGTATTTCAAATCCACTGAGATCAAGCTATACTCTAGGGTAGCGGTTCTAATACTGTTGCCCGTGGAGTCCTGAGGGTCCGCAGCGCTTCTCTAGGGGGTCCACGAAGTCTCCAATGTAGCGTTGAAATTTCCCTCTTCAACAAACTCTAAAAAAAAAACTCGTTGAAAAATTGAAAAATGTGCCATACTAGATTAAAAAAAAATAATAAAACTTTATAAATTAAAGCAATTGGAAAATGTCTAATGAGATTAAAATATAGATCAACTACTCCTCTTACATACTGAATTTATGCAATGAAACAATTGGCAAACGAATATAACTTCAACACAATAAAGGTCAAAACTGAACAAAATCATAAATTATCTAAATACCTTACTTAATCTAAAACTGTGCAGTTTAAGGAAGAAATAATAATAATAATAATAATATTAAAACGGTGTTTGTAGCATTGAAAATGTTAGAAAGAGTCAAAAGGTATTATTTAAGAATACTCACATTACCTCTGAAAAAGAAAAAATGGGCAGCCGGAATATAGACTTTATTTCATTTATAAGGAGTAGAGTAAATTCTGTTTCAAACAAGTATTGATTTATTTAACGATTTTGGAAAATAAGTAATAATTTTTCCTTATTTATTCTCAATGTTGAATTATTTATTTTAAGAAAACTGTTTCTAATTGTAATGTGTGTGGATAAAAATTATTGTATGTGTTCGTGGAATAAAAATAGTTTTTTCTTCCTTTTAAGGAGAGGTTGCTTCTAATAATGTTTCAAAACGGATTTCATAAAACTGTGTCATTACAGCGCATAACATAATATTGTTACGAATTTTGTGTAATGAATGCTTAAAATTGTATAAATAGGTTATATCTTGAAGTGTAAAAAGTTAATATTACTTCCAGTTAAAATTCTAATATTTGCAAGCAACGCCGTCCCTTATATCATAATGGAGTTTCAATCGATACTTGGTGAAATATTGGAGACACAGCCACGTTAGTATCATTTTTGGTGACCAAACTTGGCGAGTTGGTGATCACATTGGAGGGTTGGTTATCATATAGATGCTTCTGGGAATTACAGGTGAAATCTATTAACATTCCGATCTATGATGTAAGCGGCTCTTTCGAGAAAGATCTGTACCACATATAAATAGGAGTTTCTCGCTAAAACTGAGTGAGTATTGTTTTGACCGTTGATGACTAGACTAGTGATTATTTGCTACGATCGAGCGAGTGTTTGTGAATAATCTTTATCATTATGTATTTGTATTTCTAGACACTGATAGTTGTGTCTGAGCACTGTAGAAGATGCGAAGGCTTTTTGGGATTTATTTTGCGAATTTTGCTGCTGTATCCTGTATTTCCAAGGATTGTCTTTCAACAATAAATTATCTTTGCTCCTGAAGAACTGTCTCGATCTTTACGACTGATAGCATAAAATCCTCGAACCCGAATCTACGTAGCAATATATTATTTAATCTAATTTGAATCAATTATTTATTTCAGTAATTTTCCAGATAAACATGTTCCGCATTTTATCATCACAATACTTGTAATTAATTCTACATGAGTGAACACTTCTGTAAGTTAGTGGTCAAAATTTTCTTTTAATAAATTCTTGTAACTTTTTTTGGTGTAAGATGTCTCTACCAGGCAAATCTGTTACATAATTAGAAATTTTTTTTTTTGCTTGTGCTTGAAAAAAGCTTCAAAGTTTAGTATTTCTACTAAAAAACATGTGTGTGAAAGAAAAATTAAAAAAGCCAATTAAAGGAAAATTTGCCCTTAAAAGTAATGTAGTGAGTGGCCTCCACATTTTTTATGGCGTGACTTGGTTTAAGTATGGATATTTTTCAGGAAAGTCCGTTTGAAAATGTGAATTAAGAAGAAGTGGAATGAAGTGACATGACATGTGTGTGTGAGATTTAGAAATATACCATAAAATCCGGCTCATAACGTGCACCTATACTTTCAAGCTACAATTCTTAATTTTTAGGTATACTCGCCGTATAACGAGCACTCCATTTTACGAAGAAACCTGAAAAGTACGTTCGTAATGCTCATGTTTTGCAGTTATTTATTCGAGGTACTATTCCAAGCTTTTAAGAAAAAGATAGTATAATTCTATATAACTATGACCCTCACATTAAGTTCAGAAGGAATGTCATTCCTTTTAAATAAACAGTACTTCAATATATATAGAAACATAATTTTTTTCTATATCAACGTTTATTTTTATTTTTAAGGTTCTCATTTTTATATCCGGCTCATAAAGCGCACCCGTAAATTTCGACCTTAATGTTTGGGTTAAAAGTACGCTTTATATACTTCGAATTTTACGGTACCTCTGTAACTTTATTTATTTTCACTTTTGTGTCACCTCCTGTTCAATCATCATTTTAAGTTCCATGAGGAAAATGCTTAAGTGCCGAAAGAGTGAGTGACTGAATATTAACGTCACACTGTTCAGCTACACGACGGCTTTTGGCGATGGACCTCATAATTTGGAACCATGGTTAAGTAAGAAGGACGACACCTGAGCTGGCACTCCTTCTCCTATCTACCACACCACTCCAATGGTGATGTTTGAGCTCTTTACAGATTTAACTTGCATTGTTCCCCTACACGGTGGGTATTCAGTGGCAGTGGGCTCGAACTCATGACACGACATCTACGAGTCCGTTACTTTGACACTAGGTCACCACGGCCTCAAGTGTCGAGAGAACATAGGGATATTTGATCTTATACTATATTTTACTTGAAGCTTTTATGATATTAGTAAAAGAACAAGAAATATAAAAAAAAATTATAAGTCAATTCCTACTTAGATCAACAAAGAACAATTTTATTGTAAGTTGAAATTCTTAGGAGACTGGACCGATGGCTCGATCCTCCGTTCCCTATCTTGAAACTACGATATTGCTGGTGTTGTTAGCTTGGCTTGTTGGAGGAGTGGCTTCATTAAGGCAAGGATCAATGGGGTAGCTGGTTTCGGCTATTGGGATTGAGCATTAATATTGGTTGTAGAGTATGCTTGAGGAGACTGCCTTTCTTAGAGAAATAATTTAGCTATTGAGATAAGAGAGAAACTATTTAGATAAAAATACTAAAACGGAGAAAGTAAAATTTGAAAGAGAAAAATTAAAAAATTAAAGAATTAATTA
>BMAV01001081.1:70982-83817 GCA_019973955.1 Trichonephila inaurata madagascariensis
AAAGTAAAATTTGAAAGAGAAAAATTAAAAAATTAAAGAATTAATTATGTAAGAGCGATTCTACAAGTAGGAAAACTTTTTACCTGACATCTTTGGATGCTTTAAGAGCTGGGAGTATTTACAGTAACTTTGGAATTTTTTTTTTAACAAGATCGGAAAGAATTTTAAGATGACACAGTACGATTCAATTGACCAAAATCGGGCAAAAAAATCAAATTTAATTTTTTTAGCCTAAGCTATTTTTTATTTTCTTTTCTCTATAACCTCACAAAATTTGAAAGCTCTAAACGTAAAACACACAGAATTATGATAGCTTTCACATTCGTTTTTATTCACATCTCTACGGCAAATCAAAACTTTAAATTGACTTATCTCAAAAAGGTAAAATAACTAGTTTGTCTTCATTTAAAATGCTAAGACTTTTTTTATATTGCGCCTAATGCTTTGAATTTTTTTTACCTATTGCTAATAGTACATGTAAGAAAAGTTGGTATGCATTTTTGAATCAAAGCAATATTTATTTTTCAAAAAAATAGTTGAACTCAGAATTTATACAATTTCTAAGAAATTTTCAATAAACATTAATAAAAAGAAGTATTGTATGAATACCAATCATGTTAACGCAAAACCCATACCAACTTTTATCATACATAGTTTGACGTACTTGTAAATCAAATTTCATGCGTGTATGTAAATTTTTGTAGGAGGAGTAGCATTTTAAAACCACTTCACAAGTTTCAAGTTTTTTCCTTAAAAAATAACATGGCTAGCTTTTTATGAAATTTTGAGCACAAAATCTGTTTAACATAGTATACATACATAGGAAGCAACCAGAAATTTTAAAAATCCTTAAATTAAAATTTTTTCCGTAAATCGTATACCACATGTCCCCTTAAAAAGTTCAATTAAACTAGAAATTTCTGAAATATTTGTTTCAGGGGAAGATGAATCATGGGATTGACTTTGTTCTGTTTTAATATTATTGTCATTCGAGTTTGAGGATTTTGCGTTATCTTTATTTCCACTAACAATATTAGGGAAGGAAATTCCTTCAATAACATTGTTGCTAGAGAAATTATTTTTATTTAAATTTATGGGGGTTCCTTTCTTTGGTTTTGGAAATTTGGGACATTTGGTATAACAGGCAGTTTGCCCGTAGGCTTTGCAATTTATGCAGAAAGGATTCTTCTGTCTTTCTTTTATCTCGCATTCTTTTGTAAGGTGACCTTTAACCGCACTTCAGGCAACGTGGAATTTGATGGCAATTGGCTGCCGTATGAAAGAATTTATTGCATCTAAAACATTGAGTAAAACCCCGAATGGAATATCCCTCAACTTTAATTTGCATGTATTCTAAGCGGATCAGTTCACAAACGAGGAGATTTTCTTGATTCCTGGGTAATGTGATTAAGAAGAAAGGGAGCGGCGCTTTAGTTTTTCTGGAAATGAGTTGGCTGCAAGTAGAAACGGTACAGCCGATTTCTTCTAAATCGGCGGTTATTTCTTTTTGTGAATATGGGGAGCCCTTTTATAACGACTTTAATTGGCTTTATCTCTTTTGGGGGAATGACAAAATATTCAAGATCCGTCTTTTCTTCTAAGATGTGATTTAGATTTCGATACTCTTCATCAGTATTGGCGTATAATTTAATGTATTATCATGTAGTCTTACTATTAATAGAGGGGAAATTGATATTTAAAAATTTAATTTGATCTCTATAATTTTATTTTATTTTAAGCATTACGGGGGAAGGGAGTCTTTGGTTTGGAGGTTACGATCTGGTTTTAAGGCGCAAGCGAAAGCTCTATATCTTGTATCAAGTTTTCAAAGTTATTTTGAGTTTTAATTTGCTATTCAGTTTTAGTGGGGGAGGAGGGTCAAGCGGCTTTATTGGAAAAAACCAAGTCATCCGAGGATTCATTTTTGGCTTTACTCTTTTGAAATTTATGTTTATTATTAGACTTATTTTTCAATTTAGTGAGGGGAGTATAATCGGGGCAGTCAGGTTCCATACAGGGGGGGTAAAGTCCGAAGCTTAATCACCAATAGTTCCATACTTTCCATTGAATCCTTCTTGTATTGGACTGCCATCTTGCCCAACTCAGGGTCAAAGAATAACTTGTCGTAGCCGCCAATGGTATTTTCCAGCTGCTGGATTTGTTGAATGGTATTCTTGAGTTTGATACAATCAGACTCAGGCGTCTTTGGTTTTGAAGTATCAGAACGATTTGAAATCGAAGAACTTGATTTGTAGGAAAAACTCGATTTAACTGATTCATACTCCGTATTGTGGATTCTGTTCACTATCGTACGAAAGATTTTATTCGTAAGTTGTAAGTTGAACTTCACAGGAGACTGGAACGATGACTCGATCCTCCGCCCCTATCTTGAAACTACGATAGTTCTGTTATTGTCAGCTTGGCTTGTTGGAGGAGCGGCTTCATTAAAAAATTTTATTCTAGCTACTTTTAAGTAGTTGCAATTAAAATAAATATGTATACACATATAACAGAATAACAACATTAAGCGGTCATTAATTTTTATTAATTATCATTAAAGTATGGTTTTGTCATCCAAAACAATCGTGTATATAGAATTGCAGTTCAACTGAATGCTTTAAAACGTGAGAAAAAAAATATTTTAAAGTTTTGACCAACATGGCTGTATTTATAATTCTTTAAATAATTAGTTTTCTGTCAATTAATTTTAATTAATTATAATTAAATTATAGTATTTTTACCCAAAACAATAGTGTATAGAAAATTGCAGCTCAAACAAGCACTTTAAAATGTGAGAAGAAAACCTTTCTATGTTTTGACACAAGTAGCCAAAAATGATGCCAACATGGCTGTATTCGTAATTATTTGAATAATTACATTTAATCAATTAATTTTTATTAATTAATATTTAAATTACTGTATTGTCATGGAAAATAATCATGTATATAAAATTTCAGCTCAATTGAGTGCTTTAAAATGTATTTTACTAACGATTGAAAATTCCACGAAGATGAATAAATAAATATATAGAGAGTGTGAGCTAATAGTAGGAATTGAAAAATAGCAATAAATGAGACCTTTATGCTTACGCCAAATTATTGGCTTTGCAAATGGTATACTTTTGTGGTTTCGTTTTTTCTATTCCTTAAGTTGTGACAGCTCTATCCGTGACGTTCTCTCTAACAAATCCACTTGTTGAATCTTCGGTCCTTAAAAACTATCTTATTAGAACGCTTCCTTTGAAGAAGAGAACATGAACATGTAATTTAAGTCTACTATATAAAGTCTAGGCTTTAAAATTGGATGAAAAGGGATAGGGTATGCTGATAGCGGAGCAGTGATTAATCAAATTTAAAGTGTAACGCAGATATTTTGGATTTGATAACTGTAATAATTAAGGTGACGATTTGTCACTAGAGATTGAATATAGATTATAGATATCTAGGAAGGCATTGTACTTAAACTAAATTACGTGTTACTGGTAATTAAAGTCTTCTCACACCTCATGTACCTAGTTAATTGTCTACATATTGCTTTAATTAAGTGCATCTCTTGGTTTTGATTGATTAAACTTGTGTTGTAAATAAACTAAGTAATTTTGAACATGACTTGTCTTCCTTTCCTTTCTCTCACATCTCCAGGCGCGGAAGCGAAATCCTCAAAGAGTGTAAATGTATAGGTTATTCATGAAGTATGAGGTAAATTTTTATTAATATCACCAAGAATACATTCAAAGTACAAGTTATATATGTTTTAAACTAATTTGGTAGCAGTACGTTGTGCTTTTGATGTTAGTTTGCTGCACGTTTACCAGAAGTTATATTATAACACATATAGTATTACATTAAATTGCAATAAATAAGAAATTTGTAAGAAATGGAATCAAATTTAATTTAAAAAAAAGGGATTTATATATATCTTCGAATTTTACACTTATAAAACAAGGTCCTTAAAAACTATTTTGATATCTTTTAAAAGTTCCTTGCGCCACAAATATGAATGTTGATTTATTTCTGTACTTAACGCACGCGAGATAAAAGTGAAAAAATCTTTAAAGAAATTTTAAAAAAATGGTTCTTGGGGTTCTAGTGTAACTTTCATTGATGGCGGTACTGTTTCAAAAGTAAAGTAGAACTATTTTACGCTTTCGAATCCAAAACAAAAGTACGCAGATGTATGATAGTACTCCCGCCCAGAAGGTGGAATCGAACCACTCTGACTCTCATCAGCTACGGGTTTAAAGCCCGCACACCGGACCACCGATGCTCATTTGGCCATAAAACATTCATTGCTCGCTACCATTTATAACAAAGCTTCAACATTAACTTAAAATTAATGGTTGAAAACATATTTTGAATCCTTCCGTATGTTTTAATAAAAAATAATGTATTTAGAGATCAACCAGATTATAACAGTAAAATACTTTGGTTTAATATTGCCGTTGTCTATATTGAAATATTTCTCAAACTGCTGGTATAAAAATAGGGGATGCTGTTTCCTTCATAAATAATGAATGTGGAAAAACAACTTCATCAGGAATCAATAAGATAAATTCGTAAGGCATGAACAAATTTATTCGCGTAATGTTGTTCCAACTTCCAACATAAAATGCTTACGTAAGTATTTTCCTCATAATTTTTATAAAGCTACGCAATGTGAGACACTATCTGTTCATTTCTACTTTAAAAGCCTCTTACTAGAAAGGACGAAACATTAAAACGGAGGAAAAAATGCATCTTAGAATTCTAATACAAGTTGACTCATAGACTTTGGGCATACAAGTACTGTTTTCAAAGCAAAATAAATATATTATATCTTCGAAATTAGATAAAAAAACATTCCTAAAAGAATTTCTTTTCGCCCAGAAGGTGGAATCGAACCACTCTGACTCTCATCAGCTACGGGTTTGAAGCCCGCACACCGGACCACCGATGCTCATCTGGGCATAAAGTAGCCTTTGCTCGCTGCTATTTATAACAAACCTTCTACAACACCTTAAAAATAGTGGTTGAAAACATATTCTTATCCTTCCGTACTTTCTGATAAAAAATATTGTATTTAGAAATCAACCCGATTATAAAAGTAAAACACTTTGGTCTAATATTGCGCTTGCCTAAATTGAAATATTTCTCAAAGAATAAAAGTAGGACGCTATTTCCTTCATAAATAATGAATGTGGAAAACACAACATTATCAGGAATCAATAAAATAAATTCGTAAAGCATGAACAAATTTACTCGCGTAATGTTGTTCCAACTTCCAACATAAAATGCTTACGTAAGTATTTTTCCCATAATTTTTATAAGGCTTCGCAATGAGACACTATCGATTCATTTCTAATTTAAACACCTTATACTAGAAAGGACGAAACATTAAAACAGAGGAAAAAATGCATCTTAGAATTCTAATACATGTTGACACTCTTAGACTTTGGGCATAAAAGTACTGTTAGCAAAGCAAAACAAAGATATGTTTTGAATATCAGATAAAAAAAAAATTCCTTAAAGAATTTCTTCACGCCCAGAAGGCGGAATCGAACCACTCTGACTCTCATCAGCTACGGGTTTGAAGCCCGCACACCGGACCACCGATGCTCATCTGGGCATCAAGCAATCCTTGCATGCTTCCATTAATAACAAAGCTTCTACAATACCTTAAAAATAGCGGTTGATAACATATTCTGAACCCTTCCGTACGTTTTAATAAAAAAACTGTATTTAGAGATCAACCCGATTATAAAAGTAAAATACTTTGGTCTAATATTGCCGTTGTCTATATGGAAATATTTCTCAAACTGCTGGAATAAAAATAGGGGGGATGCTGTTTCCTTCATAAATAATGAATGTGTAATACACACAACTTCATCAGGAATCAATAAGATAAATTCGTAAGGTATGAACAAATCTATTCGCGTAATGTTGTTCCAACTTCCAACATAAAATACTTACGTAAGTATTTTTCCCATAATTTTTTATAAAGCTACGCAAATGAGACACTATCGCTTCATTTCTGCTTTAAACGCCTCTTACTAGAAAGGACGAAACATTAAAACGGAGGAAAAAATGCATCTTAGAATTCTAATACATGTTGACTCATAGACTTTGGGCATACAAGTACTGTTTTCAAAGCAAAATAAATATATTATATCTTCGAAATTAGATTAAAAAAAAACATTCCTAAAAGAATTTCTTTACGCCCAGAAGATGGAATCGAACCACTCTGACTCTCATCAGCTACGGGTTTGAAGCCCGCACATCGGACCACCGATGCTCATCTGGGCATAAAACAGCCGTAGTTCGCTACCATTTATCAAAGCTTCAACACACTCACTTAAAATTAGTGGTTTAAACATATAAGACTTTCCTAACATTTATATATATAAAAAAAAGCCCATTTGTAAATGTAAAATATTTTTGTTTAACTTTACCTTTGTCTGAGATTTGATTTGTTTTCCCGCAAACTGTCAGCACAGAAAATAATATATTGTTTATCTTTAATTTTGTGATTAATATACAAATCATTAGTTGAATTGCAATGTATTTTTGCATTGTTGCTTCAATTTACGATATCAAAAGCTTTTATAAGTATATGTATTTTTTTCTTTAATAATCCTTATTTCAAAAAGTTTTTTGTGTAAGCACATTAGCAATACTCGATAAAAATATAATTATTCTAACAGGTTTCTTAAGCAGTAGCATTATTTGAAAAGAAAGAATATTCGAAATTTCAATTCCGTTAATATAACATTAATATTGGACTAGCAAAATAAAAATAATAAGAATTAAATCCTCCATGTTTACTCCAATAATATATGTACGTCGTCTTTTTTTTCTTTCTGAAATATTGCACATTAAATAAAATTATAACATAACACGCATCAATTTTATGAAGTTCTTATAAAGTATGAAAGGAACATTTAATTTTTCTGTTGATTCTGTGTATGGAGTTTATTATTCTGCTTTTTGCATGTTTGTGCAATTATATTTATTTTTTTATAAATGCTTTATATTTACACTAGCTGGTATACCCACTTATCACACGGGTGAATTATAAAAATTAAACAATACTGATTGAAGGATAAATAAGTTTTTAATGAGTTAATTTTACGTGAAGTGCAAATTAAACACACACACACAAACAAAGCATTTTGCATATCTCAGTTGAAGAAAAAAAGCATATTTGTTAAATTTTTAAGTCTGTTGTTTTAATAGCTGATAAAAAGGATTTTTTTTTATTTATAACACTCCGTAACTTTCTTGTGGGTCGATTTTTATAAACACCTTCCTAAACTGATCTCTGCTCAGCAAAAGTAACACATTGTTACACATTTTGTGTAACGGACGTTTAAAATAGAGTAAACATGTATATCTGGATGTGTAATACATTAATATTACTTTCTGTTGTATTTACTTTATGTTCAATTTGTAATATTCGCAAGCAACGTCGTTCCTTACATTATAAAGGCGATTAAAAAAAAACATATCGAAGTGTTGGCGATAGAACCAAGTTGACATCATTTTTGGTGATCGTATTGGAAATTTGACGATTGATTGAACGGTGTAGAAGTTGATATGCTTTAGCACCACCTGGTGGGGATCTGAAACAAAGAGGATAGCACAAAAACCTTCTCCACCAAAAATACATATACATGCCAATTTTCATAGTGATAGGTTGAACGGTGTTGGAATGATACGATTTCACATATACAAGCATCCATTTATATATATATATATTAATGCAGAATTTTTTAATCAAGAACAAAAACAAAAGTATTGTTTATAAAAGCATAACGCGTAGAATCAAAATTTAAATTATAAGCAAGAACTCATTGCATGCGTGTAGTATTAGTGTCTGCAACAAGCATGCCCTCAAACATTAATCATGAATAACAGTCCCTTTGGCGAAGAAATCTACTTGTGTGAGCTTTCCTATGATGTTTCTGTGAATTACTATTGTGAAATTTAATGATCAGTAACAGGATGAATTAAATTTGCATACGTACTTAGGTTTCGAGTATTTACTCAGGATTACATTAAATATCAGATAATTGAGCGAAACGGAAAATGCGCCCTAGATTGGAATTTGAATGCATGTCTCCGAATACATTTGCATGAAATATTTGAAAATATCGTTTTATAAATCGTGCAATTCGGAATAAAACCTATACTAGAGATTAATAACATGTTGGTCGTATCCTGAGTTTGAAATATTTTATGCACATCATATATTATTACATGAATGGCTTACCATGATAGTTTTCCATTTGAAATAAAGTATTCTTTAAATTTTTTTCAATGTAAGAAAAAAGTTGTAATAATTACAAAAAGCGTTATTCAACATAAACTTACCAGTTTGTTTGGGATTAATTATATTACTGAGATCGAAATCGTCTACTAATGACTGACCTCTATTTTTCAGCCATTGTCCAGAGAAGTAGACCAAACCTTAATGTGGCCGCATTTTTCTAATACTTATTTTTCTAAGCATTAACCCAAATTCCCAATCACGGCTTTGTAGTAAACAAGTAATAAAAAAAAATAAATAATAATAAAAAAAAAAAAAAAAAAATTAGAGTCAATTCCAACCTAAGTAATCAAAGAAAAATTTTATTTTCGTTACTTTTTGTTAAATATATACAATTAGTTTAAATATGTATATACATATGACAGAATCACAATATTAAGTGACAAAATAGAAAGCGATTTTCCTTGCAATTTTCCATTTTAATTTCCATATGAGGTGTTGAACTATTATTTTTGTTTGTTACTATTTATTCATTTTTTAAATTCAATTAATGAATTAATATTTGAAAAAACTGTATTAATACCAAGTGTCATCCACTACAAGTTTAAAAAAATGTATTTGATCTTGAATGGATGAATAGAAAGTATTTTTTGAAGGATTGAAAACTTGAAGAAGATATATATATATATATATATATATATGTTAAGTACTGTAGTAGCATTGGCCGGTATTGATTTGTTTCCATATCTGGTTTATTGAAAACATCTTCAGAATAACTTTTCATCCTTTATTATGAAGCCCACATCGATAGATTAAAACACAATTGCGGTACATTTCCACATTGAATAGAGAAACTTTTGACGATTACCAAGCAAAGCACACAACGACAAGGAGCAGCGGCATGTTGGAGGACACAAAGACAAAGAGCTGCAGTTACTTACATTCTTACATGATGAAAGCAAGCAGACAAAAAAGCGATTACAGAAGAATTTTTGCTTTTATACCGGCAGTGGATATTACGTAATAGTAGTTCTGATTGGATAGAATGGGCGGGACAGGGATTTCGGACTAGCCGATTACGATTAAGATTACAGTGCTATTTTTAAACCAAAGCATTAAAGTTTGTTTAAATATTAGTACAAAGAGCTAAAACAAAAAGGATACTAGAGGGAATTATTAGATATATATATATAAACAAATATATATATAGGGAGAGAGTGAACTAATTGTAGGAATTGAATAAAATAAAGTTTTCAACGTAGTTTATTCATATCGAAGTTGCTATTATAGAAAGCGATAATAAATATAAAGGGTGTATCAGTTCAAAGGTTACAAACTCTTACGACGATGGGAAATTACACAGGAATGCATGGTAGAAAACACTATCCTGGCGTGGTAGAGACACAAAACACATGAAAGACAGGATACTTATGAGAGGAGAAAACATGTTTACCGTATTTATTGGTATCTAAGCCGCACTATTTTTCCAGTGTTGATGCTATTGTAGCCACCCCTTATAGCCACGTACATCGATGACTTATCCCATTGCGCAGTATATCTCCAGGTTTCAGTCTATCCTAAGAAACATAGTCTGCACGTATTTATGATTTTTTTTTTGTATGCTTTTTCTTTTAATCACCTAAACATCAAAGACATCGGAAATAGCATCAAGATGAGTTCACTATGAGGCAAGTATGAAAAGAGAGGCAATTTTATATGCAAAATTGGAAAAAAAAAGCAGAAACAGCAGTGGGTACTGAAAAATTGACACGGATGTAATAAATATACGTCGATGACGTAAGCAAAATTATATAATTTTTGTTTATAAATGTTCAATTGTCTTTAATAATTCTTTTACATTCTTCAATAATGCATTCTTTGAAAAAATGTTACATAAGAAATGCACTAAATAGCACCGTAGATGTACACCGTGTGGGAAAATGGCAACGCCGGCACCAATTCCGAGGTCAGCTGTGCCGATTGCGTGGTAGTTGCGGACGTGGTATTTGCGGACACATAACATTTCGTGGTTTGAGCGGACACTTTTTCCCCCATCTTAGAACAGATAAAGGGTGCAGATAAATAAGGAAATAAATACTTTTAAAAATCACAAATATAACTTAAAACAAGTGGCAAATTTTAAGTGGCAAATCTCTTTCACCTAGATTTTTTTTTACCAAAGCTTTCTGTTTTTACACTCGATTATCGAACTACAAGGATAAATACATTTTTGCCAGTCAAATTTAATTATTTTAAACTTTAATGGCACCCATCTCCTTCGGAAGACGTTTGGGACCCTAAGTTTCCTATTTACTATTGTTTGTCTTGATGTGTACTATCACTCCTTAAAGTTTTGCCGCAGAGTTTAGTTACACCCTGTATATATATTAAATGAAATGATGGGGATGACATATTTTATATTGAGTAAAATAATAGATGAGATGCTATTCGTTATTGATTGAAATAATGGACGACTCTCCTCTTTATGTTAAATGGAATTGCGAGTGATGTCGTTCTTTAATGAGTGAATAATGGGTGATATATTTATCTTAATTAAGTAGAATAGCGGGTGATGCTATTACTAATATCTCCGCAATCATTTTTTGATTAATGCATGCATACGCACACACGAGTCTCTAATTCCCTTCACTTCTCTTAAGAGTTTTCCCCGTAATTCATTTTGATCCGGATCTCTACTGGATATAGTGTGATGCCTAATTCTTTTTAATTATTCTCTAGTGAGTGAGTAAATATTAACGTCGCACTGCTCAGCTACACGATGGCCTTTAGCGACGGACCTCGTAATTTTGAACCATGGTCAAGTGACGAGGACGACACTTGAGCTATCCCCCCTCTCCTAACTACCACACCATACCAACGTTAGGATCTTTGAGCTCTCAACAGATTTAACGTGCCTCGCTCGCCTACACGGCGGGTCCTTAGTGGTATTGGGCTCAAACTCGTGACAAACTAGCCTCGATCCGATACCTGGACCTCTATATTACTTGACCACCAGCGGCCACTAAACTATTCTCTAAGTGGGATTAGATAAAAAGGGCAGTTTACCACCAGCCTCACTTTAGTTCTTAAAGAGTGCCTCATCATCAAATTTTTGTGGCCAGCTGACTCAATATTCCATCAGCTACAATATCCGTTCAATTAGCGTATTAGGATTAAGAAATCATATGATGAAAGAACATTCTTAAAATTTCTGATATAAATATACGCCGAGGAATAAAATACAGAACGTTTTTGACTTCTACAAGCTTCATTTGAGCATTTTCGTATTATCTCTGCTGCCTATATGTTAGTGCAAATGTTTTCTTGTGTAATGTGCCTTCTATAAAGAATCATTGTAAATAAATAAATAATTATGATCAACATACATTTCAGAATGATTTCCGCGCGCGCGCGGCCCCAATCACATCAAAACATCAGAAAAACCCCAGCACACACATTTATATTTTGGAAAACTGAATATGTCTATATCTTTAAGCTAATTAATATAGTCACACACACACACAATCGCGTAACGTACACCCCTGCAACACCCATATTACAGGGGGGGGGGCAGGGTTCGACGTGACTCAAAACCTGACTACCGCCATGTACCTATTCTTTGTAAAATCCACTTTGCGGGCCCAAAATCGGACTTTGCAAGGGGGCCCAAATGTTCTCCGTTACACCAATGAATACAGTCTGAAATCTACATTCATGTTAAAGTTGAAAACTGACAAATTTTCTTTGAATATAGTTTGTGCACTTTGATATACTTAAATGTAAGTAATTATAAATATTAATTCAAGCCTCACAAAAAAATATATTTGGAAACTTTTGAAAATAAATGAGATTTTAATGCTATAGTATCGTTCGAAATTTGAAGTTTGTGGCAGATAATTTGGTGTGCACTTTAGACATTATTTTTTTAAAAATAAGAATATGATACGTACAATAATTTCAAAACATGAGAAAAATTAGTAAAAATCAAACACTTTTTTATTTCGAATTCAATGAAAGCATTAAGTTCCAACAAAAAATGCCAAATTAAATTTTTTAAAAAAAAAGAACGTTTACAAATATCATTACTTTAGCCGAAAAAGAATCATATTTTTTATTTTAAGGTAACGTTTTAAAATAAAACCTTTAAGAGAGAATTCAAAAACAAAATTCGCTAGGTTAGGAGTCAATTTCGGTGGATGATTCCATTTTCTGCCCAACAGACCTTTCGCAATTCCTCTCTGATCCCTCTTTGTCTGATTTTCCCGCCAAAAAATCGATATTCTACCTGGAGGCTCACGAAGTGCTGACTATGCTAGACAAAAGGGCACTTTACATCCACACGCTCTGCACTCATTATCGTTATCCGACCCCCATCTCCCCGGATCTCTTTTGCAAATCACTGCCCTCCCCCTTCAGCCACCTTCCTCTCCCATTGCACTTTTAAAAGGAGAACTGCTAATTGTGTCTGTGGGGAGGGGAGGAAGCTCTTTGGCGACTGCCGACTCAACTCTCTCACCAACTACTTGTTGCTTACCTTTTCGACTTTTCCCGCAAAAGTTCCCATTGCGATGTTTGTAATTTTTTCCTAAAA
>BMAV01001081.1:180264-198904 GCA_019973955.1 Trichonephila inaurata madagascariensis
AGAGAGAGAGAGTGAGAGTGAGTATGAGAGAGAGAGAGATGAAAGACACAAGTTATTTCGAAAAAAAAATCAGTTATAAGAATATTAAAATATACAAAATCCCAATTCAAAATCTGAATGGCTAAAATAAAAATAAAAATAACAAAATTTAAAAATTTAGATTAAAAAAAAATCTATAAATTAACCAAGAGCAATCTCTACCTAAGAACGATAATTATGACAATTTTCTTGGATTAGAATATAACATCAATATGAAACAGAAAATAAATATAAATCAATCAATAGACTCATAGATAAACATTAATTATATATAATCCACAGTTGGAAAAGAAATCAAAAATTTACTAAAACGTATTTATAAATGCTTCTGAAAATTTTTACGTACATATATTTTTAATTAAATAAATGCAAAGATTGTTCCATCAAGAGGGAAGAAAAATTGTAATCGATCTTAAAAGTAAAGTGAATATATATGAAGCACATATTCAGCCACTTTTTAAATGCACTTAAAATGTATCTAAAATTTCCTAAATTCAATTCCTTATGTTTCACGATGACAGATAGCTAATAAACGCCAATTAAAATCTAATAAAATAGTAACTGCAGAAGTTTACAAAGTTTCTTTTCCTCAAATATATTTCTTAAGTGCATATTCGAAATATTGTAGAATATACAAAATTAAATTTTCTTCCAAATTCTTCTTGAAAAAATGCCATTGTGGACTTTTGTGTTGCTCTTATTTTAAGTTTTTCCATACTGCACATTGAGAGGATGTGCAAAGTGTTTTTACTATTTTCTTCGCATACGGCTAAAGGAAAATGATAATGTCATTTTCTATATGAGACTCGTCTTCTAAAGCTTCTACGCTTCTTAGTTTTACTTTTATTAGCTTGTAACTTTTATTCTTGCTATTTACATCCAGTAGAAACAGCAAGTGTGATTACATTTGCGATTATTAGAACTTTAAGGCACGTAATTGAATCTGTGTAATTTTCTGAATGTTAAAAATTATTCAGGGAGTCAAGTAGTTTAGTTAAAATTTTATATGAAATTTAAACTATTTTTTCTTCTTAGTTTTATTTTCCATTACTTTCTTCTTTATTTTTTATTTAATTTTTATTAGTTTAAATCCCAGTTAATTTGCGGGCATTTTTATTTCTACATATTTTGCACAAAATCATCACTGATAATATACAATGAATATACAGATAGATGGAAGTTTATTGAACACTTCTGATTTTTTTTCTGCTGATGCAAGTTTCGAATCAAGTTTTAGATCATTGTGCATATATATATATATATATATATATATATAAGAAAATTAATTTAGTGTACAATCCTACATATGTATCACGCACCTATACTTCCAAGATCTATTTTTTAACTTAAGGTATGTTCGCCGTATAACGCTCACCCTCTTTTACAAAGGAACCGGAAATAAACGTGTCCAATTCTCTTATGTTTGGACGCGATTTATTCGAAGTATTGTCCCATAATTTGAAGAAAAAAAATAGTACACTTCTAGAACTACAATTCTTTAAGTTCATTAGGTATGCCATTTTTTTAAAAAATAAACTGTATTCTCATCTATGCAGAAGTCTCATTTTTTATGCTCCTCTATTTTTATTTTTGAAGCTGTCATTTGATACCCGCCGTATAATAATAATAATATATATAATTTCGATCTTTTTTGTTTGTGTGTTAAAAATGCGCATTATACGCCAAGTTTTACGGCTATTATATTTTTCCGCGAGAATAACGTGAAAAAATCGTGTAACTCTTTCATTTAGTCTTAATTTCTTAACTGCCGCTGGCGTATATATACGCCTCGCTCAACCAATGCGATGAGTTCCCCTGATGTATATCTACAGTAGGACCGCTATATAACGAAGTCTCTAAATCCCTGGAAAAAGTTCGTTATATGGAAATATCGTTATATAGAGGTTCATCTTTTAATATATTTTATAAACCACGTGAAATAAATTTTTAATTCATAAGCACTATATATAAAAAAGAGGAGTTATTCATACTTTTTTAAAAATTAATATATGTTTATTTTATGTACCTTACTCATCAAAAAAGAAAGAAAGAAAGAAAAACTGCATGAAGAATTCACTGTATTTTTAATATTAAGAAAGTGGCTGCGTTAGTCGATTGTGGTATACGTATCTGATCGTGGCTTGCCTTGTCATGAGTTCAAGTCCAGTACCACTAAAGACACGCCGTATAGGGCAGAGATGCACGTTAAATCAGTCGAGAGTTGAAACGTCCTCCCGTTGGTGAGGTGTGGTAGTTAAGAGAGGGGGTGGGGTGGCAGCTCAGGTGTCGTCCACGTCACTTGACCATGGTTCAAAATTACGTGCTCCGTTGCTAAAAGCCCTCGTGTAGCTGAACAGTGAGACGTTAATATTCAATCAATATCAAGAAAATAATTTTACAATAAAATTAAAGAAATTTAAGCATATTTTATGTAATTTAAAGCATATAAGTATTATTAAACATACATTATATTTTATAATCAGAGCTCGGGGTCATGGAACAATTCCACTGCGAGGATATCAAATATGTTTATAGTTATCTGGGCAATGAAGGTTAAATGTTGCTTTTCTTGGATGAAACGTCCAGAACTGTATTGATCTCGGTGAGTTAGGATCTAACAAAACCAGTTTAAGATTTATGAAAACCATAAAATGTGTTAAAGAGAGAATAACTTGAAATTTTTTCAGAAATACTTTAAAATAAAGGCAAACAAAAATTGAATCACAAAAGAAGAAGTTCGTTATGTAGCAAATGCATTTCGCTATAGAAAGGTTATTTTACGAAGAAAATCGTGAAATGTTCAAGGTTCCAGGAAAAAACTTGCTGTATAGAAACATTCGAAATATAGAGGTTCGTTATATAGAGGTTTGATTGTATATACGTCTTTTCGAAGTATGATTCTTTTTATGGGATGCTATCTGTAAAACTGTTCCGAAGGCTTTGAAATATGATAAAATGACCTTGACAGTGTTCGGGAAGGATTTACTTATAGCAGCATACATGCACTTATGTGAAAAACGGCGTCACCTAGAAGCGAATCACTTGATTATTAATCGGGTTAATAACTTTTCATCAAATAAAGTCTTAATCGATAATAAACTAGTGCTAGGGTTGAAATTAATGGTGAAAGTGGATAACTATTTTAAAATTTTGATTTCTCTTGAATTTTTGAAAATAAATTTGTACCTCTATATAACGAAGTCGCTAAATCACGGAAAAAAGTTCGTTATGTGGAAAATTCGTTATATAGAGCGGTTCACATCTTTCAATATACTTTATAAACACATAAAACAAATTTTAAATTCATAAACACTATATATTAAAAAAGTAATTATTCACATCTTTTTTTAAAAATTAATATTTGTTCATTTTATACACCTTACTCATCAAAAAAAAAAAAAAAAAAAAGAAGAAGAAGGAAAAAAAATAGAAAGAAAGAAAGAAGAACTGCATGGAAAACAAGAAAAGAAGAAAGTCAAGGAATACACTGTACTCGCAATATTAAGAAAATAATGCAATATTAAAATTAATGAATTTTAAGGACATTTTCTAACTTAAGGCATAGAAGTAATATTAAATATATATTATTTTATAACTAGAACATGGGAGCACGAGACAACTTCCTTGAGGGTGAAAGGGGATATCGAAGATTTTTTCAAGTGAACTGGACAATGGGGATTAAAGGTTGCACTTCTTGGATGAAACGTCCAGAACTCTATTGCTCTAGGTGAGTTAGGATCTAAGAAAACCAGTTCAAAATTTATGACCCCCATAACGTGTGTTAAAAGAGAGAATAACTTGAAATGTTAAGAAATATTTTAAAAATAGGGAGAAAAAAAATTGAATCACAAAAGAAAAAGTTCGCTATATAGAAAAATTTACAATATAGAGATTTGATTCTATCTTCTTTCAAAGCAGTATAAGGTATTTAAGTATAAAATGTTATAAATCGTTTCAACAGAATCGTTTTGAAGCTTCTTGAGCGATAACTGTCACGAACATGTAATTTCCAGTTCCTCTAATTTCTCTTCATTCTACACAACACCATCATCGATTCCTTTCTTCCGGTATCGATTCCCACACTGTCTCATCGATGAGCGAACAGATAGAAGACCGAGTGTTGGATGATGAATGGGCAATTGTCGACTAAGGTGCACAAGTGAATGATTAATTTGATCGTGGGGGGATAATTCGGAATTCGGCAGCTCTGTACAATCCATCTTCTGCAACTAGTCTCTTGCCACAAGGCCCCTTGTTTTCGATTGTTGCACTAATGGGATGTCACGTGGCTATCTGAACATCAAGCCTGCAAGGAGTTGGAACTAAAAACAGAACTTCTACTTCCGCCAGACAATATCTGTGGTGAGGAATCGTTTGAGGGAAGTTGTTCTCTTGTGAGTGATTGGTTCCATTGATCGCTGGAAGTTTGTAAATCACTAATGGGATGATGGGTGAAGTATTGTTCTTCTATTGGGTTCTTTTGATGATTGATTCGAGTACGAATCCACTCGTAGAAAGTGGTATCACGCAGAGTAATGAAAACGAACTTGAACAGTTCGTATCATGTCTGAGCACAGGAACAGAAGATAATATGTATGATGTTCAAAATAACACATTTTAAGTATGAAACTCTTATTAATATTAAATTTCTGAAGCTCACTTAGACTTATACTGCATTACTGTGTATGATGTTTTATTCTGTTCTGTAGATTTACGCGAATTTATGCGAATACTTTGAAACTGAAATTCCCAGCATGATCTAGATTTCCAATGTAAGTGCGGAGGATAGAACTCGCGACCTTCCGATCGGTAAGCACTTAACTTACTGCTGGATCAAAATGATCATATCAGTCCGGAGGTTGTTACTGGCTTATATACATACCATAGCTGCACGCGTTTAATCATTAGGCATAGAGAAGAAACGATAGTCTAGATCAGAGCTCCTCAAACTGTTTGGCGTAAATCTTTAGGGGGCGTCTACGAGGGAGGAGCAAGCATATCGAAAAGTTGAAAATAAAAGATTTAAAAAAATTAAAAATTTACTGAAAGAAAGAAAATAAACTACATTCTGATATAACAAAAATATAATACACATTTATAATGATATAAAATACTTATGAAATGTATCATTATTGTACAATGTGTTTGATAATTATTTTATCATCACTAAGTTACAAACAAGATTAATAATTACTAGTGACTTTCATGGGCTTGTCATAAACAAAATATATACAAAATTTAATACTTACCTTAATAATTTGTATGGTTTATAATTAAAAACGTATTGTAGTTCACGTCAAAATACATTCTTATTGATTTCAATGCATTGCTATTGTATGGAGGGAGGCATGATGAAAACTATGATTGAAATTTGGGTGTCAAATACTTAAAGTTTGAGAAGCACTGATATAGAGGCAGAAGAACTAAGAACCATAACCGTCTATACACGTGCAGCTCACGAGCCGTGGTTTGCGGACCCTTGGTCTAAGTCAGCGTTTCTGAATCTGTGGGGTGCACCCCCTTAGAGGCGTGATAACCTTATGTGAGGGGTGCGAGCATATTGAAGAGTCGACAATAAAATATTTAAAATAATTATTTATTTACCGAAAGAAAGCAAAAAAAAAATGCATTCTGACATTATAAAAAATAAAATACATATTCACACTGATTTAAGATACTTATGAATGTATCTATACGCCCAAAGTATTTGATAAGTAATTTATCAATACTAAATTTAAAACAATTTTAGTAATTACTAGGGATTTCTATGGGCTCGTCATATACAAAATTATTTTCGTAATATAATTCTTATCTTGATATAATTCGTGCAGTTTATAATTAAAGTCACATTGTAGCTTTAGCATCGAAGTACATTATTATTGATTCAATATATAGTTATTGTATAAGTGGGGTGCTATGAAAATTATGATTGAAAATGGGGTCGCTAATACTGAAAGTTTAAGAAGCATTGTTCTAGACCCCCCAGTAATACTCAACTTACGGCCCGTGGGCCGCATGTAGACAGTCTACTTTTTCCAAGTGCCCCGGAAATTGTCAATTCCACTAGAAGTTCATTTGCTTAAGAACTTTTTACTGAGTAAGTAAATATTAATGAGACCTTATTCACCTACATGAGGGCTTTTGGTGACGGAACTGTGGAACAAGGGGGTGGCTAGAAAATTTTACTACTAACAGAGAAACAAAAGTGGGTGTTAGGTATAAAGATATTGTATACACCTGTTCTTGCAAAAGAGTTTGTTGAGTTGAAACTGCAATTAGAAAATACGGCCATCTTGCTTATTTGTCACTTCATTTTCTCATATCCCACTTCATCGTGAATTTCGATAGTAGATTTTTTAAAAATTTAATATTAAAGAAGCTGTTAAATGTACCCCATGTTTTTTTATAATAACTGTTTATTATATCATCCCTCGTCCCAAAGAACGTTGAAAAGTACAAAAATTACTTTGACTTTTTACCTACAAAAGCTTAAAGACCTAAACTTCATTTCTCTTGTGCCAATACTTAACATGAAAAGGAAATTTTTTATTTTTATTTTTCCTCCATCTGTATTCCATATTATATCTTTTTTGCATATGTAGGGTTTTCATCCTTGAAAACGAAATCCCAGCCAGCGTATTGTATAAACAACAAAAATAATAGAATTACGGATTAATCATTAAAAAATCCGTGATATTTACATGAATAAACAGATTGTCAACTATTTTGATTCATATATATTCATTCATATTTTTGATGAAGAATGACAAAAAGATTTTTGGACGAGAACGTATACTATATGTTAAACACTGTAGTTTTACAGGGGGATTCATAAAGAAGCATATAGTTCTATGCACTATACAACAAGAGCAATTCAAGATAATGTGTGTTACTTGTAATAGAATTGTATGGGCATATTTTAAGGTTTTTTAGAAAGAATCACTGATGTTCTATGTGAGAATCCTTAGTCACACGAACACATTGATTCCGTTATCCATTTCAGCTCAAAAGCCTGTTAAGGTATCTGAATCAAGTCCATACAGCAGAGCTCCTCAAGCTTTCAATATTGGAGACCCAACTTTCAATCAAAATTTTTATTTCCCCCCACCCCTTCTTCATACAATGACAATGAATGGAACGCAGTAATAATGCACTTTGACGCTAGCGATACAATACGACCCTAATTATAAACATTAGTATTAATTTTGTATATGTTTCTTCCGAGTAATAAATATTTTAAGGTATCCGACAACGTTCGAAACCATGATTTTTAAAAAGTGCATAATTGGATAATTTTCATGATATTTAGTGTCACTTAGATTAGAGTACATGTATAAAATTGCTTTAAGGACATTTTGACAAAAAAATTATTTAAATAAAATATTTCGGCAAAAAAATTAACTTAGAATAACCTTTTTCAAAATGTTCTCCTTTTGTGAAAAATGCTTCTATTTTAATAATAATATTTTGCTTGCATATAGCTCAAACCTCTGTACAGAGGCTCAACTATGATTTTTGAAAAAGTCACTTTATTTTAAGAGTTACAACCATTTGAAATAATTATCGGCATTTTTTTTCTTAAAATTTCTCCCCTCTATTGTTGTAAGACATGAATAAATCCCCTTATAAGTTATATATTTTAAAAATTCTAGATGAGCCTCTGTACAGAGGTCTGAGCTATAGACATGCAAAATAGTTTTATAATAGAAGCATTTTTCACAAAAGGAGAGTATTTTGAAAATGGGTCGTTCTATGTGCATTTTTTGTCAAAATATGGTACTTAAGGAATTTTTTATTGTAATACTATTCTTAAAACAATTTTATATACATTTTATAATCTAAGTGACACTAAATATCATAAATATTATCCCTTTATACATTTTTGCAAATTTACGGTTCGGAACGTAGTCGGATACATTAAGTTATTTTTAAGTATAAGAAAAAGTGTTATGTTGCATTTCCTAGTTCAAAATGTATTTTGCTTTACTTCTTTTCAGCAAATTAATAATTTTTTTGAAAGGATCATTTTTTTTCGAATTTTCAATATGCTCTCTGGGAGGGCGTGCCCCACAATTTGAGAAACACTTCCATATAGTGATATATACAGTGTTATGCTGTTTCATTTCCACTAAATCACCAAAAGATAGAAGGGGAATAGCCCATAGGGAGAAATTGCAAAGTGTAAGTCCGGACTTCTAGGTGATCATTGAAAAAGTGACATGTTGTAGTCCACGACTCGTCAAAACCATTGTCAAGGGATATGCTCCTCGAGGTCATCTCATACCGAACATTGTGGTGATGCACCTGAAGTAGATTCGATCTGAGCACCTTCTGTTCCGTAAGCACATAACATATCCACAATACTAAAATGATCATCATAGTACGGATGCTGTTACTGGTTTGCATAGATACCACCGCCATACACTCCCCTACCAGTGAGTCGGCGGAAAGAGTAACCAACGATACCATTGTTATGGCGAGCGTGTGAGTTATTTCTATTGCATCAAGTGCGTATTGGCGCTTGAGTGCTGCGTTATGTGATCTGCGTTATATGATTTGATGTGCTGCGCCATACGTGTCTGACGGCTTTTTGTTTGCTATGGTGGTGGATAGATGGCACCACGTCTGCTCCATGATGGTTTGCGTTGTTTCGAAGTTCACAGGATCACCAATGATGGATATTCGATCTGTGCACCTTCTGTTCCGCAAGCACATAACATATCCAATATACTAAAATGAACATCTTAGTAAGGTGGATGTTACTGGCTTATATAGATACTACCGCCACACACCATCCAAAGGGTGAATGAAGTTGTCCATGTCATCTTGCAACTGTAGCACCACTCCAACAGTTAACATATCCAAAAAAAGGGGCTCCCGTGACAGTTTGCTGAATTCAAGAATAAAAAAAGCATTTTCCACTGAAGATGTCACTCTTTCGACTGACTGGTCACATGACATGCAAGCTATTAAATAAGTCACTTTCATCAAGTGAAAGGCACAAACTTAAAGAGTACATCCACCTTATGGTTCGTTGACATTGTGAGGGTCTTTGAAAGTTACTGTTGACAGACTTGTAGAAGAATTATTACTTTAATTGTTGTATATTAGTTCTTTATACTTGTATAACTGAATTGAAGCAATTAATGTAAATCACAGTAACCAGTGACAAAAGCTGAAGAAAAATACTGAAGAAGCATAGTTAAAATAAATTAACTTGTTGACATATATATACTCAGAAATATACAAGGGTTAACTTAACTTAGTAACAAGGGAATTACAGATTCTTAACGGTGGCGTACACATGAAAAAACAACAACAATAATTCAGAGAAATAAGCAATACAAATTAATGTAGAATGATAGGGCACGTTAACATACACTCATACACTGAAAACGTTATCTACCGTTCATTAGTATAATTCTAAAATAAATGTAATGAGACAAACAATCGTACAAATAACTTTAATGAAGACTTTAAGCCAAAGAGGATAATTTTTAATAATGATACATAAAAAAAACAAAAATGTATAAATTAAAGGGAAAAAAATTGTGAATTATACATCTTTAAATACTTGAGCATTAGTTTAATACATTAAAATAAAACAAAATGACGTTAAAAATTTTAAAAAATAAAATAAAAATATAATTTTTTAACTAATGGCGAAAATCATATTTCTAACGGTAAAAATTATCTCGTAAAATGCTTTTAAAATAGAAGTCTTTCAAAAAAATTTACGATTTTTGAATACTTTATATATTTAATTTTATTATAATAATGAAATGTTTTTGCATTTATTTGTGATATTAATTAACATGCATATATTGTTTCATTTTTGAAAATTTTGTGATGTCATTTAAATTGATGCCATGGAAAATATAAAAATAATTATACTTTTGATACTGTAAAAAATTATAAAAGCATTTTATACATTCATCAGTTACAGAATCATTTCAAATTACCCATTTTTCAGTTTTAATAAATTCATTTTAGCATTCTTTAAAATACATTCTTTTAAAATACACATATCTTCTAATATCTTCTTTTGTTCAATTTTCTACTAGATATATTTTTGTCGAAATGCATTAAAACCATTTTATTTTTGTTGTAAAGAGAAATGAATAATACTTTTTTATACACGCGTTTATTTTTAATAAACAAATTTATATCATTTTAAAATATATTTGAACTTTTTTTTATTAAACTCGCATACCAATTCAAAAGGACTTTGTTGAAACTCATTTCCCATTTAGCATAACAAGCAAAAAGTGCTTCAAATCCTCGTTTTTACATTCTGAAAACAAATAGCTACATTTTAATAACAGCCTAAAGCAGCAAAAACTGTTAATACCCATATTCCATTTACCCTGTAAATGGAACAATAATGTATTCCGTTATTTTGATAGAGCATCGGGGGTTTTCTGAAATAACTCTGTTACTGCAAAAACAAATAATTCCATGCGACTCGTGAATTCGAATTCTTTTCATCATTCAATAATAGCAACGAAATTGTTCTAAAATTCATTCGAGTACATATTTCCCTCGTAATGATAAAGGGATTATGTATAATCTTCTCGCTCGCTGTAAAGACTAATATTCTAGAAATGTTTATAAATAAGTTTGCCTTTCTAAGAGCACTTCAGTATTTTTATACTTTCAACATTACTCGTTTAAAATGAGCTGCTGTTTTCGGAATTTTAGAGTTGCATTTAATAAATGCTCCATTCTGCATCGTGAACAAAAATTCTTTGTTTGAGTTTAATGTAAAACCCGCGATAGAAAGTTCTTATTTGTATTCTGTTCTGTTGTATATGAATGCATTTTCTTAACTAACAGCTTAAATGGAAATTCAGAAAACTAATTTAAGCGCTTTCAGCGTCTTATTTGTTTATTTACGAACGAGTGTATAATAAATTGAAAATCATGTAAATTATTTTAGCAACTTTCATCTCAAGCTATTATTAAGATTCGTAGTAGTATTTTGAGTTTAAAGTCGGCTACGAGTGGGGATAAGGGGGCGCGAATTGTAAATATAGTTCTGTTTTAGAAATTCAAGCCCTGACCTTTTTAAATCAAGAAGCGAATTCTATAAGAATGTTTGTCAATACAATCTTAAGCTTAATTCTGGAACTTAGATAACAATAATTTTAAAATAATATATAATCTTACAATTTTATGAAATATCCAGAGAAATGGGAGGGTAACGACTGGTAATATTGATTTGAAAGGAAAATTAAACTCCTAACAATTGGAGTTATTTTTTAACTCTAACACTCTTGAAATTGGGGACAATGAATCTAATTATATGAATTTAAACACTTTTATTCAATTTCTGAAATAATGAAATATACATTCGGACATATGTTTTGTATGTATATTTATGCATATATTTTTTTCGAAAATTCAATATATGTTTGATGTTTATATTTTTTTTTTTTTTTTTTCAAAATTCGAGAACGCTACAAAATCAATGCAGAGTTGTGTAATGTAAAACATTTTCTAATTGAAAAAATCTGCAGCAATTTTGTACCAAAAACATTACATATTTAAGACGCAAATATTTGTCATTTCATTTAAATAATAAACAATTCTAGTAATTATAATTAATACATGTTTCGCGTTTATCTGACAGGGCTTTATTAACTGAATTTTACATAAAGGAAAAGTTATTCTCTTCTTATTGTCGAGGATTGTTTTTTTATATTGAACTATTGTACCTTTGAACCAATTTGCTCTTTTAAAAAATATTTAGGGCTCTCTGGACCTTTAACAGATATCCGTTAACTCAAAAAAACATCCTTCTTCAAACCAAAGTAACTTAGCAATTAAACAAAACAATAATTTGAAAATTTTACCACATGATAATCATATATATATATACATTATTTCTCAAATGCTCAGAGAATTTGCGGAAAAATTTAAGAAGTTAAAAAAAAATAAAAATTGGTCAATTTTTTTAAAAATATGAAAATCAGTATTTTACACCGCGAAGGATTCTGAAGTACAAACTGATCAACATTTATAAAAATTCATTTTACTTGGTGTAAAAAGGTTCACTTTTGAAGTTATACTAATCTAAGAAATTAGGAAAATAAAATGCTTTTTAAATGCAATTATAACGAACATTTTAAAATTTTAAGGAACAAATTTATTAAAATTCAAATAAAAAATTCTATTAATTTCTTTTTTTGAAAATTGATGTATAAGTTATGAAGAGCCTTATTTTGAACACGTGTATAAAATATCAAATTGATATCTTAAATAGCTTCTGAGAAATCCTGTATGCAATCTAAATTTTTTTGGGGTTTTTTTTGCGAAAAATGAAGTTAAAGATAAGAAAGAGATAGGGTTTTTTCGTTTATGTTTCACTACTTATTTCTTAATAACTTCGGAAGTTTTCGCAGTATCAAGACAATTTGAGTACCAAAATGCTCAGAAATATTGCGGCTTTAACATATATATTATTTTTTTCAAAAAATTGAAAAATAAGCAATTTAAGAGTCCTGAGAGGTCTTAATGTTTCCTTCTCTGCCTATCAATGAGATTTTAACTGTTCAGTAAAGTGGCTGCGATACTTCAGGATTGTACGTCTAACAGGCTGAAAATGGAAATAATTATCCATAACTCCCCTTGAGGTTCGAATTTCGTAAAATCCGTTATTAGAGGATATCTGCTCCATGAAAGGAACATACCTACAAAATTTCAAGTTTATAGGTTTAACAGTTTTGGAGATATCGTGATAAGTGAATCACTTTCCTCATTTATATACAGAGATAAGTTATGTAAGTCAGTGCTTCTCAAACTTTCAATGTTTGAGACTCAATATTCAATAATAATTTGCCTCGTCCCCCATACAATAACGATGTATTAAATTCAATAATACTATACATTGATGTTAAGCCCACCGACTTTAGCCTCATAAGTTCCTCCGACGTATATAAACGTCTGCCTCAAACAGTGTGTTAATTGCCCTCAGACGTATGTAAACGACTTTACGAAGTACTATCTTTTCTGTGAACTGCTATCCATGAAACTATTCCGAAGGCTTTAGAAAGCGATAAAATGATCTTGACAGTGTTTTCAAAGGATTAACTTGTTTCAGAGGATTTGATTATGTATTCTTCCTTTTCCACGCCTCCCTTCCTCCTCAATACACCACATACGCTTATCTACGTGCTAAACGAGGGTATTGGGGAAAAAAACCTTGAATTTTTAATTAGAATTTAAGGGATTAATTATATAAACCCTACAAATTATCCAGATAAGTGATAATGTTGGCAAATAATTTTATATATGACAAATCCAAGGGGTCACTGGTAATTATTAAACTTGTCCTTAACTTAGTATTGTTAAATTAATCATAAAATAGATTGTGCAGTACTGATACATTTAGAAGGGTTTTATAGTGTAAATAAGTATTTTAATTTTTACTATGCCAGAATGTGTTTTTTTTTTTTTTTTGCTTTCATTTTGTTAATAATTTTTTAAATAATCTTTTGTTTTTGGTTTTTCAATGTGCTCGTGACCCCCTCGTTGGGTTATCACGCCCCTCTAGTGAGGCGCATTTTGAGAAAAACTGATGTAAGTTATATAGTTATACAAGAGTTATTAAATAGTATAATATATTATCCAACCGCTTGAATTAATCGAACTCTAGACTAATCGTATTTACCGACGAGAGTCCTTTCTCAATAACTTCAAAATTCCTTTACTGCATTTTAATTTCCCAATTAGTCTTACTTAATAAACTTTCAAACTCAAGATCTAAAGTTCATTAGCATTTAAATAAAGGAATTTTAATTCCAACTTTATGCTCACAACTCCTCGAATTTTCATCCACGTTCTTCACTCAAACGAGAGTAAAAATCACTCTCCATGCAGACTTCTCCATCGAAACCCACATTACTCATTTTCCTTCCCAATACCCATACCTAGAGTATATTATTGCCAATCCACTGATTATGAAGAAAGTGCTTCTCTCTTTGCTTGATGCTTAAACGGTAGTTTTCATGGCACAATAAAAATCAACCATCCAGGCCATAATGAGGCCGACACACAGTGGCGTTGAGAGCTGTCAGAAACAGTGATGGCAGTGGTGATTTATGTCCACATAATGCCTCCGCGCAGTGATTTATTTGCATACAATAAACGCATAATCAAAGAACCTACAAAGGGAGCGTCTATGCGCTCGGAAGCGGAATGAGCTGTTGACGACTAAGTTCTGGTTAATTATGTGGATTGAAGGTCGCGTTGGTGAGTGCTTTAGTAGAGACTTGGATTTGTGTGAAATGTCAAAGTTGGTAGAATTGTTTGATATGGTGAAATCAGCTTAATTCGTTTGTTAAATCTTTTATTTTAAATGTAATGTAAATAAATAGCTTAGAAATATTTTGTTTTATTTAAAGGTATAAAATAGTGGTCTTCAGCTTGTTTTTCCATGGAAGCCTGGCTTTCCACGAGTCAAAATAAAAAATCGAAAACAAATTATAAATGACTATGTAAAATGGATTTGTGACCTGTATAGCCAAGTATAGTTTGTATAGCCAAGAGTATATATATATATATATATATATATATATATTAGCATATTTGTTTAAATATTTAAAACTTTAAGTGAAATTATTTTAACATCAAATACGTTTGCAAATAGCGACAGTAAAACTCATTTGTAAAATTTTGTTCCAAAGCAAAAATAATCTCCTTCCAATCTTAAACATTTAAAACTTTATTTTGAATATAAATTAAGCTTTTATCATAATGCAATAAAACATATTGCGACATTTTATCTTTATACATAATGCCTATTGAATATAGGTAGTGAATATTTTCTATTGTTTATGATTTTAGATTCCAAGAAACAATTTTATACTCTTTGATACAACGTTTAACGAAACTAAATAACTAATGAAAAATGCACCTTTTTTCATTTGTGTAAAGAAAAATAAACATATAAAAGATTTCCAAAAAACACTCAGCACCTGTAAGAGAACATATCCCAGAAATGAAAACTAAACGTAAATTGATTAAAGACCAGTCATGTTCTATAATAAATCCGACAGCTTGTTAATGAAGAAGATGGGGCAATTTATTGGCATGTCAGTCGATTCGATATGTTAAAATCTAGGTTTAAGCAAGAACAGCTAAAGTAAATTTTTGGCTGCAAATTCATGCAGAGAGAGAGAATGTACAAGTTCCTCTCTCTGTTGTGACGGATGGTCTCTCCAATCCATCAGTGTTCGAGAGTTAGAATGAAGATCAGCCACGATAAAAAAAAACTTAATTTATTAACAATAGCCTAACAAATTTCAACAACCCATGTTAGGAGATGCACCTATAAGTAAGTATTGAAGCAAAAGCGAGGTAGACAAGATAATTAATATTTCCATATAAATTGAATCACTTAATCTTTGAACGTCTTGGCAATTCACGTTTTAAATAATCGAAATTCCGTTCAACGCTAATCTATTTTATTCCGATATTATTCCAATTTAAATAAGTAATTGACCAAATCGTCTATTATCCATTTCAAATATTAAACAATTAATCACTAGTCCCTCTCTCGAATAGCTTTCTACCACCTTACGTCAATCAATAACTTATATCATCTAGCTCCTAACTTCTCTTTCTGTCTATCGAACCTAAAAGTTAATGCTTTTCTTAATTAATGCGTAATTCTTTTGTCAGTCGATTTTTGAAAACACCTTCCAAAAATAACACATTGTTACAAATTTTGTGTAATAAATGCTTAAAATAGTGGTTGTATCTGGGTTACAATTTGGGTGTATCTGGAATTGTAATACGTTAATATTAGTATTAGGTTCACTATATGCACAAGTATACTGCTTAGAAGTAGAAAAAATTCAAAACCATATAGTACAATAGTTGTTTTTTTAAAGTGTACTCGAAGGCAAAAAATTATGCTTTGTAGAAAAAGTTAAAGTACTAAAAGTAGCAATGTTTTCTCATACTATACGTTTGGTTAATATGTCCCTACCTATTTTTATATGTCTGATGATACTTTAAGCCTTTATTAGAATTACAAAAGTAGTTTTAAATTAATTTTTTCCCCATTGGTATAGCTGAAGATGAATAAAATTTTATCAAACATATTTTCATATAGGTACCTATTTTTATGACAATATTTCTTGAATTTACAAAATACTTTACATGTATACATACATACATACATATATATATATATATATACTAGCTGGTATACCCGTTCTTCGAACGGGTAAATTGAAAAATTAAACAATACAGATTGAAGGATCAAGAAGTTTTTAATGAGTTAATTTTACTTGAATTGCAAATTAAGATAAAAAAGAAAAAGATTTTGCATGTCTCAGCTGAACATAAAAAAACGTATTTGTCATATTTGTTGAATTTTAAGTCTGTAGATCTTAAAGCTGATAAAAGGGATTTTTTTTTATTTATAACTCCCCGTAATTCTTTTGTCAGTCGATTTTTGAAAACACCATCCTAAGCTGATCTCTGCTCAGCAAAAATAACACATTGTTACAAATTTTGTGTAATGAATGCTTAAAATAGTGTAAAAAATTTGTATCTGGAAGTGTAATACGTTAATATTAATATTAGAGTTCCTGTTGCATTTATTTTATGTTAATATCTTGCCACCATCTCTCCCTTCGAAATATACTTTTATTGTAAAATAAAAAAAAATAGTGATTACACTGATGAAAGAAATAAATTAAAGGCGAGTACACAGTGAGTCATGGCGTAGTCAAAACAAAAAGGGAAAGTTTTGCTTCTCACAAAAAAGATAGATATATGCTGCGCGGGCTTTTTTTGCAGATGACAGATTGTTTTCCTACTTTCTTGACAATTATCGCTATATTTTGGAAACTTCACACAATAATTTTTCAAATTACAGCCTGTGGGGTTTTCTGATGTATAAGCTATGTTATTGTAAAGTTTCATTGAAATTTATTCAGTTGTTTTTCCGTGAAAGAATAACAAATATCCATACAAACTTTCGCGTTTATAATATTAGTAAGAATATATATATATAAACAAATATAATCAACTAGTGTGTCTGATACAATTATTGTTTAATTTCTCTAAAAAAACCACAAGACTTTAAAGTTGGGAAAGTCTCAAATTTTTTCCTTTTTTTCTCATGTAAAAGTAATTTTTTTTAATTAGTCATTAAAAAGAGATATAAAATATTATAGTTCCTTTCTAGTAAAAAGAAATTAACGGTTTACATATATTAAAAACAAGAGGAACTATCTTGTAAAAGGTGAAAAGGAGGCGACGTCGTTTGTTTACATTTTTTCAAATTTTAAGGTTATTTTTTCAACCAAAATATAAGTGTGATACATTTTTGGATTGAGAAAAATATGCACAATTTTTAAAACTAAAATTAAAAATTCTATTTTTCGAATGTGCATGATGTTCTGGTTCCATTAAGAATTTTCTTTTTTTTTTTATTACAGTGATGGGCAACTAGCGGTCCGGGCCTCATGTGATTCACATAGAGCGTTTATGTGGCTCGTCATGGCCATAAGAAAACCAAATAGACAGGAAATGTTCTCTATATTTAGGTCAATATTAACTTGAGATCAAAGTTTTCTTTTGTATGAAAATCAGCAAAAATAAATATAAATGCAAAATGGCTATCATTAACTTGCATGCTGTGATTAAAACAACAAAAAAGCTATATCACTCTTGATTTCTAAAAAAAAAAAATTCTTTAAAAGTGTGATAGGATATATTAGTCTCATTAAACTGATACTAAAATTAGTTGAGCTGGCAACTATAGAAGATTTGAAATTAGCAGTGTAAAAAAAGTTGAATAAAACTGCAACTAATTTATTTAACGTATGTTTATCGATTTTTATAGTACAATTTATATCTTTTTCTGAGATACAAAGTTAACTAATGAATGCAAAGTTGCAGCTCTTCAGTATCTTCCACTTCCGCACAGCAGCTCTCCAGCCAAAATAGTTGCCCTCACTTTTTTATTATATTGTAATTGTACTTTAAAAATGTACTTTCCTTCATGAACTTTAATTAAAAATAATTTTATGCCTTATTTTAATTATATTAGTTGGTTAACAATTTTTAAAAAATATAGCGATAATGGTTACGATACCTTCATTTAAGAAATTTCACTTTTTATTCTAATCCCCCCATGTACAGCAAATGCCTTTAAAAGGCATGGTCAAAAATGATGGATTGCTCCTACATTCAAATCAGCACTCCAACTTCTGGACTTTCAAATAAAAAGTAACTTTTCTTGATAAGAAACAAATATAAAAATTGCAAAATGCCAGCTTTTTGAAAATGCGCCCCCCCCCCTCTTCTTTTGCTTCGTTTTCCTCTTTCTTAAAAAGTTTTAAACTTTTTGTATTTTTTAACCGTCACCAAAATGGTTGAAGTTATATGTGTTAAGTATCTGGCATTTTTTCGCCAATCATTGTACATGGTTTTATTTTCAATTTGGCGTCAACTTGTCGATCTTCGTCGATTGCTTTGGCGAATTTTGTGAGTTAAGTAGCGTAAACATGATAAACATGACAGCTTCTCTCACCATAGGTGCTAAAGCTTTGCACAGTTTTGTAATTTTTTTTTTTTTTTT
>BMAV01001081.1:200598-221650 GCA_019973955.1 Trichonephila inaurata madagascariensis
TGGGTCAACAATCAATCAATTTGAAAAATACTAATGAAACGATTGCCTTATATTATCTTCAAATATTAAGGACAGATTATTCCCTATTGTTGAAATCTGTATAAACACATGTGGCCCAGGTAGCCTAGTGGCTAGGGTCAGGAGTACCTGGCTGGCGTGTGACGAGTTTGAGCCCTAATACCACTGAAGACCCACCATATGGATTAGTGCTGTTTAAACTTTTTTCGATTTGCGGAATCTTTAGAGCCGGGGTAGACATTACGTCGATTGCGATCGACCGCTGGACCACCAAGAAATTTTGAGGTGAAAACATGAAGATTTTAGCAGTTAATAATTATATACGGAAATATTCAAGATTGGCTGAAGTATGCAGTCTAAGTCTTCTATTGATTATAACAAAGAAAACTAACTTTAGATGAAAACGTTTTATTTTATACGTATTTTGAATTGTTTGCTAATAAATGCATTTTTTTATATTATTATATTTGTGGTTATTATTATTATGTTTGTATTTTGTGTTTTGCTTTAAACGTGGTTTTAAAAGTATTAGTATTTTCTTTTTTTTAATTTTAGTTCTGTAAGAGTAAGTACATATTCCGTATTTATTAATAATTTATAATACATATTGTAGACCTTTTCCAACCTCACACATATACGACACTGGACATTAGCGCACACAATAATTTTTCAAGGGGGGAGGGGGTTGAGTTTCGAAGGTCTACCATTCTAGTACCATACCTCAATTTGCAGTCAAACATATTTTTTTAATTTTGTAGATTGTCGGGAACAGACAAGAGCAAAACAAGTAATATAAAAAATAAAAAAATTAAGTCAATTCCTACTTATATCAAGAAAGAAAATTTTTATTTTAGCTACTTTTTTATTAAATAGTTACAATTAATATAAATATGTATATACATATGAGAGAACCACAACATTAAGTAGTAATTAATTTTTATTAATTATCATTAAATTATCGCATTGTCATCCAAAACAATCGTGTATATAAATTTCATTTCAACTGAATACTTTAACACGTGAGAAAAAAAAACCTTTTCAAGATTTGACACAAGTCGCCAAAAGGGTCGCTAAGTCGCCAAAAATGATACCAACGTGGTTGTATTTGTATTTCTTTCAATAATTAGTTTTAATAAATTAATTTTTATTAATTATTATTATATTATTGTATTGTCATCCAACATAAATTTCAGTTCAACTGAACATTTTAACACGTGAGAGAAAAACCTTTTCAAGTTTTGACACAAGTCACCAAAAGAGTCGCTAAGTCACCAAAAATGATGCCAGCGTGGTTGTGTGTATTTGTAATTATTTAAATAATTAGTTTTAATCAATTAATTGTTATTAATTATTTTTATATTATTGTATTGCCATCCAAAATAAGCTAAAAAATAGCTAATAAATTTCAGCTCAATGGAACGCTTTGAAAGGTATTTTATTAACGATTGAAAATTTAACCAAGATAAAAATAAATAAATATATAAATAAATATAGAGAAATTGTGAGCTAATAGTAGGAATTGAAAAATAAACTACGAAATAAATAATAAGCATTAAATAATAAAATATTAATAACAAATACTTAGTTAACTTTTACGTACTGTATGCATGGGATTATAATCAATCGAAAAAAATTAAAGGGCTATGGGAGAGGGTCCGTACCAGTGACCCCCCTCCTCCTTCCTTGTGTGCGCTACTAACATTGAGTGGACCGCAACAGCTCGAAAAAATTACAAGTAGCCCTCACCCTGGAAAAGTTTGCCCACCCCTGCTTTTGAGCTATAAATTATTTACGGGAAACACCATTCCACACGCAGATATTTAGAAGAATATGTCTTAAAATAATATTTAAAGAAGATCAATAAGCTATAAGTACTTTATGTAAAGACAATTAAAAAGTATTGTATTTATTATTAAAACATTTTTTGCATTTGCAATATAATGTACTAATTATTAATATTAATATGTTCTCCAAAAGCCACAATGCATTATATTTATAACTGGGATAGATGCTTGCATTTTTGCATGAATTGTCTAAGTCTATGTAAATAAATTACACTAAGAAATTATCTGCAATCGTGTTTCATATTTTTCGTTTAAATTGTATTTATATTTTGCTTTTCTATTCACTCACATCGAGTGAAGTATTTTTCGCTTACATGCATTTTTCTGAATGGAACTGAAATGTTTATAGCTGTGTGAGAAATCATGTGTATTTTGTATGAATTTACAACCTAAAATTTAGGAGCTGTTCTTCCTTATATTTAGATTTTGATGTCGTATTTCTAAATATATCGATATGTTATTCCCTTTTCTTCATAATATGTATATTTTTCAACAATGAAAAGATGTACTTTTTACATTAGAAAATTATTTAATTATGCCAAAAATTGTATTAACGTCTATAAAATTATAAAATTATTTCATGGACCTCGGTGTACAATATAGTATTCACAATCTAGTAGGTAGCATATCTAAAGGAAAACTATTTTTATATTATAATTAAAAAAATAAAATTATGACATACAAAAGTTATATTAAGGTATCCGACTACGTTCGGAACCGTGATTTTAAAAAAGAGCATAAAGGAATAATTTTCATGATATTTAGTGTCACTTAGATTAGAATACATGTATAAAATGGTTTTAAGGACATTTTGACAAAAAGAATTATTTAAATACAATATTTCGGCAAAAATTAACTTAGAATAACCTTTATTCAAAATGTCCTCCTTTTGTGAAAAATGCTTTTATTATAAAAATATTTTGCCTGTATACAGCTCAGACCTCTCTATAAAGGCTCCACTATGAGTTTTTAAAAATTCACATTATTTTGAGAGTCACAACCAATTAAAATAATTTTCGGCATTCTTTTCTTAACATTTCTCCCCTCTGTTGTCGTAAAACATGGATAAACCCACTTCTAAGTAATATATTTTAAAAATTCTAGTTGAGCCTCTGTTCAGAGATCTGAGCTATAGACAGGTAAAATATTATTATAATAGAAACATTTTTCACAAAAGGAGAACATTTTGAAAATGGGTCATTCTATGTGCTTTTTTTGTCAAAATATTGTACTTAAATAATTTTTTTATTCTAATACTATTCTTAAAACAATTTTGTACACATTTTCTAATCTAAGTTACACTAAATATCATAAATATTATCCATTTAAACACTTTTGCAAAATCACTGTTCCAAATACAGTTGTATACCTTAAACTATTTTAAAACTTAAATTTATAATTCAAACATTTAATCATATTAAATCGGAATTGGAATCGTGGAAAAATCGTTTGGCACACAAAAAAAAATACGCAAAATGAACCAAAGTACTAATATATGTGCTAACTGCTTCGCAACTGTCTTAAAACTCTTAATAATTTTATTTAAAATTTTTCTTAAATTCCGATCAAGTATGAATCTCTGATACATCCAATGATATGGAAAAAAAACATGTTTAACTTTTGTTTGAGCTATTCTTTAATCCAATATGAATTTTAAGAGAAACATATCTGTCATTGTTATAACATATTCATGGTAATTAAAATCATCATTGTTGAAAGTACGCATTTAAAAAAAGATCAGTTTCAATTTATTGGTATCTAAATTGATAATCGTTCTTTGATTGGTAATTATTTTGTCAACCTTGCTATGTATAAAAAAATACTCCATACAATATTTTAATATTTATATATAAAATTATGCTAAAATTAAAATAGTTTTATTTTTTCCCCAACTCAATTTTAATTACTATTTTAAATGCAGTAGTAAAATATAATGCATAGCTTAAATTGATACATTCGTATTATCGCAACAATCGTCTATTCAATTAATAATTCGTCAAGTTAGCAACCCCGATTTTTTACGTGTCATACGTCCTGGATTGGCAACCAGTTGCTTCATTTCATATAATATCGCCAGTAGGTTGTTATAATACGTAAGTACCAATAAATCTGACACAGAAGAAAGAAAATACACTTTAATTTTGTTAGAAATTAGATACCCAATACATAAAAAAATTCAAACAATTACGTATATCTAATAAAGATTTTTAACTATTTTTTTTTATAAATTTGTTTTGAATGACTTTTACATGCATGTTTAGGTGCTGAAAATACTATTATACTATTTTAAATTCACAACATTCTAATTCTGGCATCATTATATTCTTTGGGAAGCATACTTTAACACAAAATGTAAAATAAAATTAAAAGCAACAGTTATCTATACAGCCAATTTCGTAAAACGTTAATACCACCCTTTAAATTTTAATCGTTGTCTTTTCAACACCACATAAACTTTCAAAATACCCCCAGCAACATTAAACCTACCCTCAATTCAGTATTACATTATCTTCCTTGTTTCGCAACCAACAAAATTATCATCCCCACACATCTTTTAAATCAAAACCTACTACACCTTCCTACACGCATTATGTTTAAAGAAAAGCATGAAATACTCGTTAAGAATTTAATAGTTGATGGATCTGATTTACTTTAAACGTAAATCCAGCAAAATATCTACCACAATTCATTCACCTTCCATCCAACAAATACCCGTAAACATCGCCGTTTACGCCGTAAACCAATTAAGTATTCTTCCTAGAAAACTGTTAACATAATGATCGGTTACATCCATTAGGGATAACAGTGTGTAGCGGTCTCCATTTAGACGAGATTGGCAATTTGTGGCAGTGCTGTATACCTTCAAGCCTTACGGTTTGCTTACTTCGCCATACAATTTTAGTGGTAACTCCTCATGCTTAATTGGTTATCACGGCAAACTGCAGTTTCGTTCACTGCGAAACTAGAAGTCTTGATGGGAGATCTTTGAAGAAAAGGTGATAGCGTGAAGTATTTTGCATCGGATAGATTGGGAAATGCGGAATTTTAAGTAAGCTCAGGCATGGGGTGTGCTGGGTTTTGATTCTGTTGGTATTTGTGGAATTTTTAATAAATTGGAGTGGAATATATTTCTTTCGAGAATTTTCTTAAGTTTGTAATGTATTTTGTGAGTGACTAAATAAATCAATTTATTTGGTTTCTAAAATACGTACAGGGAAAATCGCTTAACACATAGGGGGATTGAAATAATTTTCGTGTTAAAAGATATTGCAGGAAAAGAAGGAAAAAAAAAACATAACCGCAGATTAAGTTTATTTTATTTACATCAATATGTACATGCACATGCATGTATTTAATAAAACTTCATAAGAACTTTAAAGAAATTTAATACAAAATTTTCACGTTTCTTGAAAAACATAGCATTCATTGAGTTTTTGAAAAAAAACCTGATATTTTTCTTCTCATTGTCTTTTTTAGCATCAAAGTGTCTACAAATTGTTTGGTGTTGTCCACTTTGTTATTCATTTCACCATTAAAATGTGCGTCTAAGAAACTGCGGATACTTTTCATGATGTTCCTCATTTTGGAAGACGTGGGAACAGGAGCTGCATTTTTCATTTCATTTTCCTAGTCGAAATCTGTATCAACTATATTTTTTGAGCTTTGAACAAAAACAAAAATGTCTTTGTCTACTATAATTGGGGTTAAACACACATCATTATCATCTACTGCAACGGATTTTTCCGATGATATAGTAGGAAAGACCAATCCGGCTGGTATTTTCCGTATTTTGTTCATTCTCGGAAGATGAATCTTTTCGAGTTAAGTTTTTTTTTTAGTTTCATATGAAAAGAAAAATAATGCATGAAAATACATAGTAGTTTGTCAGTGACGTTGTAATATTTCGTGTTAACTGATATTTCGTCTTAAGCGCTTTCGTGTTAAACCTATTTCACAGTATTATTTATTTCTTATTATTTTGTACATGCTATACTGTTCGAATTAATGGGGATAAACAGGTTTTTCTTGTTTATTTTGGTATGGGGTTATTAGAGATGTCCTGAATCACCTCAAATCTGTTATGTCTGCATTTAGGTAGTGTGACAGATCGACTTTGACTATAATTTATTCATTTCAATGTATCAGGAGTCCAGTTGCGAGCCGCTGGTAATTTCAATTTTGCATTCTGTATAAGACGTGTTACTTTTGCCTGTTCAAAGATGCATACTACTCCGGGGAATCGTTCTAAAATAAATCACTCACAATGAACATACTTCAATGACTGTGAAAGATATAATTATAGCAGTTGGTGCGTTCAAATTAAGAATTTTAAGAACTTTTCAAGATTCTGGATCATCATCTTCAAAAAGAAAGAAAAACGTTGGCGAGAACGGAAAATTACTCCATGAAAACAATTTTAATAAGGAATAGCAAAATAAATACAAGCACAAATTTTTGAAGGGATTTATTGGATAATGGTGCTGAAGTGAGTACCTCAATTGTACGGAAAAGACTTCTAGAAGGTGGCCTTAAGGCAACAAGACTGAGGAAAAAACTATTTCTAACTCAGAAAATGAGGAATAAACGCTTAGCAGGGGCAAAAAAAAACCGATCATGGACTGTGAATGACTGGAAGTAGACGATTTTCAGTAATGAAGCATTTATTTGAGCAGGGATACTAATCTAGGGTAGATAGACGAAGTGAAGTTGAAACTTTGTTTAAAGATCATATCCAACAAATTGTAAAACACCCTTCTAAACCGAAGTATGAGGGAGGAGGGGTTCACAACAAATAGCCCTGGAAGCTTAGTTCCACTTAAATATATGATGAATTTTATCAAACGTATAGAAATATTATGTAGCAGGATTGTTTCATTCATGGAAACATTTGATGTAACATTTCAATATTTCTTGACCCCTTGTCTCAATTCGAAATTGGTCCATACTTTTATGTGGGAAATAAAATACAAGTGCTTGATTGGCTTGAAAATTCCCAGACTTAAATCCTATTCAAAACTGATGTTATATTACCCAGTATCGTTTCACTAAGGTGAATCTCACGAAAACACAGCAAATGATAAAATGCGGTATACTAGTGTGTTTCGAAGATGATGAAATCAAAAACATCTGTGCTGTACTCTAGTGGAGTAAATGTCAAGACATATTGAAAAGGTTATTTCTGCCAACGTAATATATTATTCGTATTAAATACAGATTTTACAGTCTGTATAATGTATGCAATGATAAAAAGTTAAGGGTTTAGAAAAAATCCTCTTTTTCATATTTGTCCCAATTATTTCGATCAGTATAATAAAAAAAAAAAAACTTTTTTTAAAAAAATTTCCAAGTATTTGCAAGACATTTATAATAAATTTTTCTGAAATAATTTTCCTTCATATAGTTTTGTTTTCACATTCTTTTTTTTATCTGTAACGCACTTCTAGAATAAAACATATAAATCTTGGTTTACCTTTTCTTTTAATTTTTAGGTACTTCAAGGCATTCATAATAAATTACTCTGGAGTAATGTTCTTTCGTATAGTTTTAAATCTACACTTTTATTTATCTGTAACGCATTTCTGATATAAAACATATATATTTATATATAAAACATATGTAGCAAATTATATCTTTTCTTGTGAATTTTTGAAACACAAAAGTCTTAGAACGAGCATGAATTATGTTGTGCACGTTATTTTTTTTAAAAAAAATTTATATGCTTTTCTAGAATCAACAACTTTAAATGTTTCGAATAATTTTTCTGCATTTTCTTTCAAAAACTCTACCTTCACGAAACATTTCAATAAATTTACATACGCTTCTACAAAAATTCTTCCGGGTTGGAAATTGTACAATATAAAGTTGCGTAAATTAATTTTACCATTAACCATGGGTACACAATCGTGTTCCTTAATACTAACACGAATTTTCTTATGATTTAAAAGCCTCCTGCGAGTACACTAAATAAAAAAAATTATTTTGGTTGTAAATTATAGATTCTATCTTTATTTTTATTTTGTAAAGAACAGAAAATCCTACCTCATTAAACGAGTTTTTTTTATAATTTTGAAGTATTTTTAAGATATTTATAATAAATTATTTTGCAGCAGTATTTTTTCGAATTGTCATTTTCCGCATTTTTATTTATCTGTAACGTAATTCTGAAACTAAATAAGTATATCAATTTCATCTTTTTTGTTATAGATAATAACTTTTTTTATATTTTGAATTTTAGTTCACTAGAATTTTCTCTAGTACTATCACGAAGAATGTTCAGCGTTTTGGTTGCTGAATTTTGCATGTATTTGGAAAATTCGTAATAAATTACTTTGGAAGTTAATTTTATTTCATATGTTTCGTTTTTGCAGTATGCTCTTTAATATTAAGTGTAATATTCCTTTGACTCTTAGATTATTTATTTATGTTCATTATTTATTGTTAAATAAATAATTTTTACATTTCTTCTTCGAAATCTTGTGTATTGATTATTTTTAGAAAGCACAATGCATTTTTCCACTAACTGAAAAAAAGGAGTCAGAAAGAATTATTTATTCATTTCTTTCTGCACAGATAACTGGAATATATATATTTCTTATTTCTTTTTATGATGAAAAATATTGTTTATTCATATTTAATACAAGAAGAAACCAATATTTTTCGTATATGCTCTAAATAATGTATATGTGTATTAATATAGTATAGAGAGAGTTTTATACATCTAATCATACTTTCTTAAAAGCAACATAAATGTCGCAATAATTTATACCCATTTCAAATGAATTTTACACTAATTAAACTCACAAGATTACTATTAATTTAATTAAAATTTTTGAAAAAGCACATTCAAATAAAGTCTTTATTGATAGCAATATACTTATACGTTACTGCTATCTACGCCTAAACTAACAAGTTAACGCTTGATTATTATAGTTGAGAAATTAAAATTAACGATAAATTGTTAATACCTTTAAGCACGTTCGAAGTTAACAGGAGGCATTTTAAATGTTTGCAGTTTACTTTCAGTGTTGCGAATTTTCAGCAGTAATTTTTAATGTAAATTTACTCCTCATATTTATATATATATATATATATATATATATATATAAGTATTTAGCAATAAGATGTATTTCTTTCAAATAAATGTATGTGAAACTTAAGCTTGCAAGTCAAAGTGAAACAAAATAAAAGAAACAGTAGCACATTCAATTTTTATTTTATAGTTCAATGTAAACTATTTTATAAATATTGAAGGATTATAAATTATTAATATTTGATAATAAAAGTAATGTCGCTTCAGTTATGAAGAGTATTTATTACAACTGAAAAATTTCAAACTGAGAAATATGTAACTAGTAATGTTATATTAAAATCGTAATAAAATTAAAAAATTAATTTTTCACGGGAATAATAGAAGGTGAATATGTGTTGATCAGTGGCATCATTCTGTTTTAAGATATTTATTTTTAGAGTATTGAAATTTAATTTATAAAGGAATACGAATTGTTAAATTCAATAATGAAGAATTTGATTCTAATGCATTTTATACCACATTAAATATGTTAGATTGTTATTAAGATTGAAATTTTCAAATATTTCATTCAGTATTAACATTATGATATTAAATAATTAAATCGCATGAATATTTTAAACAAAATTGTGATATTTACCTTGTTTAAGTTATTATGTTTTCAGCACATAATTGAAATTCCCTTTCGTTTATTTACAAACACACACATTCAAAAAACAGTATATATTTTAAGGAGTACTTTATATATATATATATATATATATATATATATATATATATATATGTAGTATAATAAAATAAAACAAAATATACTTAATGAGAAAGTTGTATAAACTACAAAGCCAAAGAAGAAAGAAATCATAGTCCAAGAAACATAGCAGTTGAAGTTACAGAAAAACTCTTTGGTCTAAAATGAAGACCGATTATGATTTCTAAGGCTATCGAATTAGGCCTGCGAATTAGGGTTAAGCAATGCTTTACGGATCCACTTTCCCCGTATAGATGAAATTTTCAACATAATAGATATAAAATCAGAGCCATTTATCTAACACACGCGGATGATAAACAGACAGTAGAACAAAATGAAATTATGAAAAGATATCGATAATTTTCTTTCATAGAGCAGAATATATTAAGAAAAAAAAATCTATAGAAAAACTTGGATAAAACTTACATTTAAAAATGCAAACCATAAAGAAATATGAAGACGAAGCATCTCTCTTATGCAAAAACCACGTGATGAAACCACTAAATGACGTGTAAAAACATGAATGATAACTCATAGAAGCAAAGAAAAACATGTGTATATATATATATATATATGCGCTCTACAATATTAAGGAACTCTTCAATTGTTAAAATTGTGATTATTATCATAAACATTTTTTTAACTATATGCATCAAAAAGCTGTTGATCGTCTTTGTAAATTATGTACTTATTCAAATACGCTATACAAAATTAGAATAACATTTTCTGCATGTTAGTTAAATGTGAAAAAAATTAATATTTTTCTCACCCATCATACTTTCTTACACACAGTGTGATCCATTTTACCCAACTAACCGCGAAAAAGGTACTGATAATTCTTTTTTAAGAAGGGGTGGAAGAGGGTGTTCAGGTAGTGTTGACATGTTGCTTTTGATTCACTTTAGCTTTTTTTAAAACAATTCGGTTTGTTCAGGAATGTTTTGCACATCAGATATACTTGTGACGGGTTATATCCCCAGTTTCAACTAATCCTCTTGGAGGAGTCGTCTTTAATTATGATTTGAGTTTTAAGCCCCTTTCTGCAGTGTTGAAGATTTTGTATTATTGTAAATGCTATTTAAGCAATGGCAATGAGTGTGTTAGAATTAATCGTGGATTGTAAGTCGTGAACAATTTGTCCTGAAGTTAATATTCAAGCTATAACATCCATTAGGTGAAGATTAAGTAATAAAGAAGTTGATTTGGAGAGGACCATAGCAGACTAGGAAAGAGCTCAGAAGAGAGCTAACTACAAGATGATCTAGAGATAAGTGTACCTTTTATAAGGATAAGCTTAGATAAGGATTGCTAATGGATTAGGATTAAGTGATTATAAATTGCTTAATCTGAAATAAAGATAATTGTTTGTATATCCATATTTACTTCTTCAAAGCCCCATACTACAGTCGCAACCTCAGGGTTGCGACAAACTTAATATATGAGTTTTTATTTGTTTGGCTTATTTTATAATTATTATTTTTTGTTTGTTTATAATTTCAATAGTTTTAAATCTATAGAGGGATCACTTCTAATTTTAGTATTTTAAAGATTCATTTATTGTATTATTTTGCCATTTGATATTTCCATATTAGCCTGCTAAGAAAAGGGATTGACACTGTTAAATTAGTTTAATCTCACACTTCGGTCTTTAGACCAAAATTACCTTTTTTGAATACCTTACTCATATTTTTTTTTTAAGTAATTTAACTTTTTTACTTTGATATACTGTTTTGTTGTTTTGATGATTCTGTTAAATGATGTTTCATATTTGCACACACACACGCATACACATATCAAACATATATATATATATATATATTTAATATTAATAATAATAATTCACATTAGTTTTCTCTTGAATTTGTAATGGTCCTAAACCCTCCAGGACTTCACGTAAATTATATATATAATCTGCTGTCAGTTTACCCACCTAACTGGATTTAACCGTAAGTTTATCACTTCAAAACCATGTGGTCAGGGGTTTTTTGTAAGGGTTATACAAATTAACCTTGCACAATATCTATCAGCCAATTAGATGAGCGTTTCATGGAAATCCTCCGTTTTTTGAAGATTTCGGTTGGTCTTGTGCAAAAGCAAAAATCCATGAAAAATTCACTCAGTTCTTGTATTAACAATGTCGCTACGCTAAGTGTTCTGCCTTGCTTTTTACGTGTGTGTGGGTATGATCCTCAATAATTGTTAATTATAATTTAAGATAAATCCTCCTTGTATAACAGGGCCTCTACAGCAATTACCAATTGTAATTTAATACCAAAAGGCGACACCAATATTCTATTTATTTAAAATGTAAAGATACTCACTACTACGTCATATATATTTATATTTATATAAATAGTATAATAAAATAAAATAAAATACTTCAGAAAGTAGTATAAACTACAAGACCAAAGAAGTAAGGTATTGGATTCCAAGAAACATAACAATTGAAGATAGATAAAGAGTCTTTGGAGTAAAATGGAGACCTATTATGATTTCTAAAGCTGTCACTAAATTAGGCTAGCGAATTAGGGTTAAGCTGATTTATGGTACACACACACACACACATATATATATAGGCTTATTCTCTACAAAAAAGAGATATAATCAAAACAATCACATTCGAAAAACACGTAGACAGTAGGAAAATCACACAATGAAGGACATAAGAGTAGCCGAGATTAAAAATTATAAAAGGGATGCTGCAGTTTTATAAACATCACTGACTTAGGACAACTAATATATAAAATAATTTATATAAAAGTGGGGTTGAACATGTTTTTTGGCCAGCCAATCTTCCCCCTTTATGTAAATAACACTGAGCAAAAACCAATAGAAAATAATGCATAGGAATATCTAAATCCATTACAAGATTGAGGTAACTTACCTAAAATATCACTTACAAACACAGAGCCCGCGCTAAATCTGAGTGCAATAAATAAGTTATTGCCAGATTCAGGACCCTAATGCAGATTTAAATCAAGTGAATGGCTGAAATGTAGCACTTAACAAATGTATGAAAAGAATGGAAATACAAATTATTAAGAGTTGCAAATTATAGCATATCTTTAATAACACTAGAGTAAGTATGAATAAAATAATAATGAATAATTTTATCTAATATTAGTTTATGGAGATAACTATAACTATGAAATATTTAATTTTATAGTAATAAACTATTATAAATCTCAGAATTTTTAATTCTAAATATTTTGAATAGCTTTATTCATATAACTATTAATAAAATTAATTAGGTATTTCTGATTTAAGCAGTATTTAGTAAAATGTTTATAGTTATTTATAATGTGTGATTTTTTTGACACCAGAAATTTTTCACATGTATACATGTAAATATATATATATATACATGTATACATGTATATGTATGTGTGTGTGATTTTGGGAATAAAATTAAGCCATCATATTATTATAAAATAGAGAGAAAAACTTACCAAAAGAAACATTGAAACTATATTAATAAATAAATTAAAATCAATTAAAGGAGACGTAATATATTATAAATGTATATAATAAGTGAAAGAAAAATCAGATAAATGGTTATTACTGAGCAAGCAATCCCTCGATTCATGTATTAAATCATATCAACCGCTTATAATCAATGGATAATACTTGACTAGAATATATATATTATTTAAAACAGCCGTGCTTCAAAATAGTTATGAAAAATTACCTTCACTAAGATATATAAGAAAGAAAATTTTCTATCTAGAAATCGACATTTTTTTATTTTGAATTATAACCAAACAATTTAGAAAATATCAAATCATACAGCATATCTCGAATCTCTTCCATTTAGATACAACTAGTACTAGCATTTGTATCTTTAAAATTGACCAATGACTAATATGTATTTAAAGAAAGTTCAAAAACTTCCAACATATATTCAGCGAGGAGACCAAGCATAGCAGCTTTCATCGTAAACTATGATTAAGCGAATTCCTTATCAGCTTCCCGTCCTGATAAATTGCTGCCTCTATTGCAAGAAAGTCCGAATCTTGATTAAACAAACTTGATTGAAGACGGACCAATCTTCCCGAAATTCGAGCAAAAGTGGTTTGTTCGTGAGATATGGTAGCTTAATTCTGATGAGTCCTGTAAGCTTCACTGTCTTCATTTGGGGCTTGGCTGCGAAATTAGATTTTGATTTAGATTTAACTTATCTATGGAATCTAAATTCAATTCAAGCGTAGTTAAATAACGTAAATAAAATTAGTTAGACAAAAAATGAATGTTATATTTTGTAGCAAAAATATACATAATAAGTAATATAAAAAAAAATTAAGTCAATTCCTACTTAGGTCAACAAAGAAAATTTTTCTTTTCTTTACTCTTTATTAAATAGGAACAATTAATGTAAGGATGTATATACATATAGCAGAATCATAATTTTAAGTGACAAAATAGAAAACGATTTTCCTTGCAATTTTCCATTTTCTTTTTTATATAGGGTATTGAACTATTATTTTGTGTGTGTTACTATTTTATTCATTAATTATAAATTTAATTATTCTAATAAAATAGTATAGTATAAAATAAATTGAATTCCAAGAAATTATGCTATACCCGGTAGGATTCGAGCCCGCAATCTTTGGATTAGAAGTCCAACGCACTATCCACTGGGCTACAGGGATACAATAAGCGATTTTCTTTTTTATGTATGGTGTTGGATTATTATTTTTGTTTTCTACTATCTATTCATTATTTAATTTTAACTAATAAGTTAATATTTGAAAAAAAAAACTATTAATGTCAACTGTCATCCACTACTAGTTTTAAAAAAAGTATATGAACTTGAAGGGATGTATAGAAAATATTTTACTAAAGCGATTAAAAATATGAACAAGATATATATATCTTAATATATTTATCTAGTTTATATAAATAGATGTATAAACTATAGTTTAATCCCACTTATTCGGTCTGAAATTAGTTTCTGACTCGCTAGGTTCTCTTTTTATAGTCCATTTTTTTGTATTTTTCTATAAATTCGATCTTCACTTTTGCTTTTATATTTTTATTACTTTTTTTGTTATGTTCATTATCAATTTTTCTTGTTTTTGATATATTATATATATATATAGGGAGATTATGAACTAATAGTAGGAATTGAAAAAATCATCTTAAAAGTATTTTTGAATAAAGTGTAATATATATAAAAATGCACATATATCGTTAATTATTTTCATGATTTGTGAACCTAAATTGCCAATTTCTTTTATTGTAAAAATTTAATGTTTAGTAAAAAACAAAATATATTCTAAAAAGTTAAAAATCGATATTTTGAGACATGCATAAAAATATTTTAAGATTTTGCAGCAACTTGCACGTTTGTTTTAAGTGGAGGCTCCACAGCGTGACAGTGATAAGGTTCCTTCTAGTTGAACATTACCTTCTGAAAATAAATAAATAAATAAAAATTAATTCCTATTAGTAGTTCAGCAATTTAGTTTTGTGTGGATTTTGTAGCTCTAATTAACTTTTCCCAATGTAGATTTGGGTCTGACAAAGAGACAAAAATTGGAATAAACTTCTCCCGATATACATTCGCGTATAACGATAAGATGCACTCAAAATAAAAATTTTCCCGTCTAATAATCGGATGTGACATTTGTGTCATGCCCAAGATAATCTTGATAATGAAGATAATATCTTAATAACTGGTTTGCTCGTACAGCGTACGGGCAAACCAGTTCTTTTTCAATGAATGCAAGAATATAGATTCTTAAAAATGGTCAATAAAGAACAGGAATTGGCATGGCAATGTGCAATATGTTACTTGAGAAAAAATGAATACGGAAAGTAAATCAAAAAGAAACCAGATATTATCTCTGTCCCCAATGCTATGTAATAGCTAGTATTACACCATAATTTAAATTGTGTGCGTATATACATATGCATACCTACAAAATCCTCATCCATTTGAAAAAAGAGTTACGAACAAGAAATGTTTTGTAAATATGATAAAAATTTATTAAGATACATGAAGCAATCTTCATAGCTTGCTGAGTGTGCTCAAAAAACAAACATTTAGAGATTTTTATATTCTGCAATTAAAAATAAAAAAGTAAGTTAAATTTTTAAGGTATCCGTCGAGGTTCGGAGCCGTGATTTTAAAAAAACACATTAATGGTTAATTTTCATGACATTTAGTGTCAATTAGATTAGAATACATGTATAAAATTGTTTTAAGGACATTTTGATAAAAAAATTATTTAAATGCAATATTTCGGCAAACAATTAACTTAGAATAACCTTTTTTCAAAATGTTCTCCTTTTGTGAAAAGTGCTTCTATTTTAATAATGTTTTGCCTACATATAGCTCAGACATCTGTACAGAGGCTCAACTATGATTTTGAAAAATTCACATTATTTTTAGAGTTACAACCCATTGAAATAATTATCGGCGTTTTTTTCTTAAAATTTCTCCTTTCTGTTGTCGTAAAACATGAATAAACCCACTTCTGAGATATATTTCAAAAATTCTAGTTGAGCCTCTGTACAGTGGTCTGAGCTATATACAGGTAAAATATTATTATAATAGAAGCATTTTTCACAAAAGGAGAATATTTTGAAAATGCGTCATTGTATGTTCATTTTTTGTCAAAATATGGTACTTAAATAATTTTCTATTGTATTACTATTCTTAAAACAATTTTATACACTTTGTTTAATCTAAGTAACACTAAGTTTCATAAATATTATCCATTTATACGCTTTTGCAAAACTACGGTTCCGAACGTAGACGGATGGATACTTTAAAGTAGAAAATTACAATAAAATGTTTCCATTTTTGCAGTTTAAGTACTATACATAGGTATACAATCCATAAGCAAAAAAAAAAATGACGTACCAAGAAGTATTTGGCCTATTGTAATGAAATTTCGTATGCAAAGACATTTGTACCGATCATGTAAATAATTAAAATTGGATGCCCAATGAATGAACAGCGGGAGCTACAGCGCATCGGAACTGTGCCCTCAGCAGGTGTCTATAAGAAGCAACTCTCAATCTGATGGTCACAATTTGTGTTGCATTTCGATTTAGGATACTTTAAATGTCTGAACAAACGGTTGGTTTCAATTAGGTCGGAATCATGCTGACTGGGGACGGCTATTGTTTAGCGACGAATCCCGCTTCCGTGTCCTGACGATCATCAAAGACGTGTCTTGAGACCTCCAATGCAGCGTAACGATTATGATTTTACTATTTCATGACACACAGTCCCTCAACCAGGAGTTATGATCTGGGAGGGGATTTCCTTTGACAGCCGCATCCCTTCGGTAGTCATTAAAAGCACACTTACTGCACAGCGGAACGAAACAACTGTTTCTAAGAAATGTTTTGCAACATTTTCTTTTACCCTGGCCTTATTTTGCAGCAAGATAATGCCGGACCACATACAGTATGTGTTGCTATAAACTGACTTACAACTTATCAAACAAATCTTTGTACAGCCAGATCTCTCTCCAATTGAACATGTGTAATATATGATGGGAAGGCGACTGTATCTACTAGGGAATATTGATGATTTGACTCAACATTTGGAGCAAATTTGGCAAGAAATACCGCAGGAGATCACCGGGGTATACTCTATACCACGTCGCACAGTGGGCCGTTTTCCCAATCTGGCTCACGGAAATTGTTTTATGGCTTCATAATGATCTAAAATCATAGTAATTAATATAATTTTTGTATTCTTTTCTGTTTTTTACTAACAAATAAGGTTAATAAGGTCTTAACTAATGTATGTCAAGTTTGAATTTGATCAAGGGGGTCCAATAAGGGGTTACATAAGTAAAACTACAAATCTAAAACATTAACGTTTCATTTATAAAATATAAAATAATGTTTAAGAATTATTTTTTTCTCCTTCTTAATAAAATTAATAAATATACAATTAACAATGCACATTTTTTTTCTTTATCTATCAAACAACTGTTTAACTACTTTTTTTTAACAATTTCAAGAGAAGAAAGACACATAACAAAAAGAGTAATTCTTTAATTTAAGTTATCGACTAATACTAGTTACACATATAAACTATAATTGCATGCTCAAAACTGACTTACTTCACTTTCTCCAGAACATCATGGTATTCCTTGTTAAAACATGATTTGCATTAAAACACAAATTCCTCTTTGGATTCTAAAATTCCAATTATTACCAAGAACAAGGAAAATTAATTTGATTCTAATCTGATTTTACGCTATACGCATTTTTACTTGGAGTTATATTGGATTTGCTTGTGAGTTAATTTGGATTGTTGATTAAATTTTCTTGAGAAACTTTTGCGTTTGTAATAATTAAATAAACCAGCTGAGTAGTTTATGTACAAAAGATTGAATTTTCTTTGAAATTTATGAAATTTGTTTGAAATTATGCGTTTACTTTAATGAATTTTCAAAATAAGTTACTTAAAAACATTATTTTCCCTTTCCTTCAACAATAAAAGTTTTTAATACTGTTGCATAATTTGTAGATATCTATCTTTCAATAATTTATTTTGTGTATAAATTGATTGTGAGTAAGTTTTATAATTTATTGAAATTTATATATATAAGTGGAATTTAAATGTCTGATCCTTAAGAGGTACAGAGTGAATTGGTATTTTGTTATGTTTTAAAGTTCATGTGACATATTCTTTATATTTTTAATTAAATGTTTACTAATGTTGCATTTTTCAGAATCAAAAGGCATGTTCTCGTTTTAAGGACGTATATCTCTCACTCTAAATAAAAACAGTTTTCGTGATGCTGTAATAAATTTATTGCGTACTATTTTGTGCGATTTCTTATGTGCGATTTTTTTATGTGGTGTATGAATTTCAATAGCTTTGGCGTCACTGCAATGTTTTCTACCTATGTACTAGTGGCGTAACAGAGAATGTTAGGACCCTCCTCCCCTCCTGAAAGTCAGATTTTGCCTTTAATATTTTATAAATTGTGTAAATACGTATTTAGCGTAAGTCAGACCTTGGGCCCCTAGAGTCCTCCCCCCCCCCGTGATGCGGGGGTGTACGTTACGCCACTGAAATGTAGACACTTCAAGACCCTCTGTTCATTTGTTATAAACACTCTCCAGACAATGCGCATTTATTTGTTTTCTCTCAACGCTCCAGCAGCTCGCGCTTGATTGAAGACAAAACTTTCAATTGCTGTGACATTATCAATAATTTGATAAATTATGAAGACGGACAAGAAGCCAGGTTTTTTTAGAGCGGATAAAAATATGCAGGGATCCAGCTTTCCAAAAAATTAGAAAAGCATTTTCTTAAAATAGATACCGGTTAAGAAAGGACTATAAAATTCCAAAAAGAGCTTCAATCATGTATAGCTGGTTATCGTGACATTTACAAGCAACTGACCATCCGTCTTTCGTCACAAAAACTTATCTCTTACTTTATGTTGCCAAAAAATAAATCAATTGAAATTGAACCTTCAAGTGAAGAAAGCGATTTTGAACTTATTCAATACAGGACTTTGGATTACAATGAGTAGCGATGAATTATGTATGTGCATTTTAATGACATATCCGTATATACAATGAGAAACTATATGTTTTTTAAACGTTTCCATGTGTAATATTTAATTATTTATTTTGTTATGGAAGTACTTTTACATAAATTTCGTAAATATTTGGCATATTGTATAAATGCATAAATCCACCGCATAAAAAAAATTTGTAGTATTTCCACGAATTAGTTTATTATATATAAGAATTTATGAAATTTTTGAATATTTTTTGCGCAATTTTTTTATGCGGTCACTATCTACCGCACAAAAACAGGTTCAACTGTATTTTAAGAGTATGTATATAAATGTTTAGCAAAAAATATCCAATAGAGCGTGAGTTATAGCTCTCTGAAAATACCCACCTCGAAAAAATGGATGCTCACTTTCTCCACGACTCTGGCTGATTAGATTATCTGAAATAAAACAAATTAACGGCGCTTCAATCTATAAGTTTAAATGCACAGAATGGACTATACTCAGTTGAAAATATCAAAAATTGGATTTTTGGTAGACCTCTGAACAAAAGGTTTTAATTTTCATGGGTGTTTTTTTTTTATGTTGTCGCTATAAAAAAATAGAAATATTTTGAAATTTGGAATGATCGCGCATTCCATTAGGTGCGTATAAATGTGCTGAGTTTGCCATATAGATTTAGTCATTCGGTTAAACCGTTCTTGAAATATGATGCAGGAACGTTTGAAAAACACAGATTTGAGAAAAACGTGTTTCAAGTTCAATCAAAACAATTAAAATCTGAAAGTGCCCCAAATAGGTGATATTCTTCGAAGTTAAACCAAGACTAAAATAACTTCGACGAAGTATTCACACACAATAACTATAGATATCTCCTTTTAAATCTCTTCCTCCTCTAGTTGTGTATACTTGTATGAACGTATATTTGCATAGAAGAGTCAATGGTATCACATCGACAATACACAATAAGCCCAGCCTTCGACTGCCAACTGAGCGCTCCGAACAGCTTGTCTTCTAACACCTGCTTCTTTATAAATACTCCGAATTTAAAAAAAAAAATCACTTTACCACCGTATTCTAGACATGTTAGGGAAGCAATTTATTTGGAAAAAAAATTGATTTTTTGAACCCATCACATGGGTGAACCCCCTAATTATTTATATTATAAATTTAATTTAATCCAAGATAATATTAACTTTTTAAATGTCCAATGATTTTTGCAGTGAGTTTTCGTATTTACAAGCATGTCGTTCCAGAAAATAATAAACTTGTAAATAAGAGTATACAGTATACATTACGTAAAGTCTGCATTATTTTAAAACGAATTAAATGATAGAATTTCCGAATACTTTCCGAGGTATGAAATGAATCATTTGTATAAGTCAATGAAGAATAAATATGGAACTAATAAATGAATAATTTATGTTAAAAATGTAGCCAATTATTTGAAGTTTTAATCTGTTATTATCACCTTAAATTTGAAATAACTAAACAAGAAAAAGCAGCATACATAATTCTTTTGTAATTGTGATTCAACTAAATATTCTACATTACAGGATTCATTTGTATAATTGTGGGATTCAACTAAATATTCTATATTACTGACTTCAAGTGAATATTGGTTTTCATTTATTCATTCTACATATATTTATATTTCTAGAATATTTATTTTTTTTCTCTAGAAATAAAATTAAAATTATCGTTTGATTTTCTTAAAAATTTTAGAAACATATTCCTTTTTTAAAAATGTGCTTTGGAAGTTTATTGATAGTGTAAAAATATAAAACTATTAACTCACTTGTTCTTAGGAATCTACCATTAGTAAAATAGATGTATGTGTCTATGACAGTGTTTCTCTAACTATTGAGCGTGCAACCTAGGGGGCATAACTCTGCGAGGGGGAGTGAGCATA
>BMAV01001081.1:238285-281908 GCA_019973955.1 Trichonephila inaurata madagascariensis
ATAAAATAGAAATATTTATACATAATAAAATTTAAATATTTAATTAAATAATATCCAATATAAAATAGAAGCTATGATTTAATAAAAGTCATATGGGAGCTAACAAAAAATGTTGCAATGACAACTGTACCTAATGGACAATTACTGACAATACACCATATAATTACATTTGTGGCCAAAGGTGTCTAACAAATGTAACTCAGCATTTCCTATGCCTTTGTACAAAGATAGTAAAGGGGAAATTCCCCGTGTTTACAAAGGGAGATGGCGACTTTTTCTCCTATCTTTTTCTGTTATACTCAAGAAGAAAGATACTTTTTTATTTGGAATTTTATGGTTTTATGGCAGAAGATTAGGCGCGAATATAGTCGTGCACGTAAGATACGAGAGATTGTGTGTATCATATATATTGCTTTTTTTTTTCTTTTTTTTCCGTCTTCATTTCTGTCTTTAAGTTATTTTACGTAGAATTTTCTCCCGTTTTATCTGCCATAAAAAGCGATATCTTCGAAATTTTATAGATATCCATAATCTTCGTTCCTTGATTCGATCCCTTCGACAACTTTGTGCTTCACTGAAAGGTATAAATAAGCAGACGGATTTATATCTAAGAATGAATGCTAGGATTAGTTGGCAAAAGAAATGTTTCTTAGGGTATAATGTATGTGTTAAGGTAAAAAAAAAAAAATTCGAAATAATTTTTTTGCTTAGAACTAATGAAAAAAATTCAAGTTTGAACTTTGTATTAATTATTTTTTGCATTGGAGAAAGTTAAAGTTAACTTGTGTAACGCGTGGTTTCTATTTGAGATTATTACTAATCCTATAGGGACAATTCTTTTAAATGTTGTGTTAGCGTTTAAAATGTTAAAAGCGCTTTCTGTAAAGCTATGCTCTGCAAACTTTTTAGACTCTCAGAATCTTTAGAGCAGTGCTTCTCAAACTTTCAATATTTTCGGCCCAATTTTCAATCATATAATTTCCAATCCCCCCCCCCCCCCTCCATGCAATAACAGTGTATCGAATTCAACGATATTGTACTTTGGCGTAAAGCCACGATACGGATTTAATTATAAACCTGCAAATTCACAAAATAAGTATTAAATTTTGTATATAATTTGTTTATTGTTAGTTCATAACTTAGTACTTTATGAATTAATGATCAATGTGTACTGATGATTAATGATTAATGATTAATGTGTACTGATACATTTATAAGTATATTATATGAGTGGAGAAATGTGTATTTAATTTTTTTTTTTTTTATTATGCCCGAATATATATTTTGTTTTGCTTTCTTTCAGTGTATTAATAATTTTATTTGAATAATTTTTATTTTTATTTTTTCAATTTGCTCGTACCCCACACCCAGTAAGATTATCAATCTCCCCTAGGGAGAGCACCCCACAATTTGAGAAACGCTGCCTTAGAGCTATAAGGTATTTTTGGGGAACCCTTATCCTCACGCACATACACTGACGGGAAAAAAACCCAATACCAAGAAAAAAGATATTGTAAGATAATGAATTTTAGACAATGCAGTTGTCTATTTAAGATGTTTAATTAATTTAATTTTCAAGATCACAGGTTAATTTAAGTTCAAGAAAAAAATGCATTTCAGATGTGAAATGCTTTTACATTAATAGTCTGTGTAACATCCAGGATTTTGAATGCAAGCGGGCTTGCATTGTTTTCATACAGGTGCCGAATGTCACTTTGTGGTATGGAGTTTCATGTTTATTGTACTTGTTGCATCAATACTGGGATGGTCAGATCTGCCTGTGGATGATGCTGGAGTTGTCACCCCTACTGTGATACCCCATACGTTCTCAATTAGAAACAGATCTGGGTATCTCGCAGCCCAAGGTAGCATGCCAACATTCTGTAGAGCTTGTTGCGTAACAGCAAGGTTGTGAGGATGAGCCTTATCATGGTAGAAAAATCCCCCCTTCCTTGCATGTTGTTTATGAATGTAGTACTACATGTTAAATTACCAGACTAACGTACAAATTTGCAATCAGTGAATTTGGGACAACCACAAGAGTGCTCCTGCTGTCATAGGAATTTGCTTCCCAGATCATGACTCTAGGAGTAGGTCCAGTGTGTCAAGGCGGCAGACAGTTTAGTTGCAGGCGTTCCTCTGATCTTATGATCAACACATGGCTGTCACTGGCACCAAGGCAGAACCTGCTTTCATCAGAACAAGCAACAGATTTCCACTCTATCCTCCAAAGAGCTCTGTCTTGACACAACTGGCGAAGCAAACGGCAATGTCTTGGAGTCAGTGGAATACATGCTACAGGGCACCTGGCTCGCAGCTGTTTCTTGAAGAAATCGATTTCCATCAGTTCCTTGTATCAATGTGGTACCAACTGCAGCATGAACTTCTGCCGCAGACACAGTACAATGCTCCACAATCGTACGCCAAATACGGTGCTCTTCCTTCTCAGTAATGTTATGTGCCCTCCTGGAACCCGGTCTTCTAAAGGCCCTGTTCCTAGAAGTGATTACATCATTGCAACACCCTACTTATATCTGAAATATTTATAATTTTGATACAAGTCACACATACATACATATATATGTTATCTTCTAATAGTGACATATTTACAGTACTTCCTTCTTTTCCCCGTAGTTCAGTAGCAAAGGTAAATTACAGGTGAATGTTGGCGACTATTAAAGATTCTTTCAATGTGAATTCTCGATTTCTAAGATTTTACTATCAAACCAAGTTTGCTTAAGTTTTATATTTTACAAGCATCTGACTTTCAAAATTAAATATTTTTTAATATTATATTTGAATTTATATGAAATATGTCCTTAAACAAAATATTAATTATGTATATAATGAAATTAATGCTTTAGAACAATTTTTGTTATGATTTTAATTACTAATAATTCGTTAAAAAATATGTGAATTAAATTAATTGAGAGAGAGAGATAATGCTTTTACAACGGTTTTTGTATTATAATTTTATCTAATATAATCATTTTTTTCTTCTTATTATAATGTACATTACGCGTATATTGTATGAAAAATACACGAACTAACGCAGACTAAATTAGTTCTGACACTATAATGTTGCAATTAAAAATATATTTTTATTTACTTTTTTACCGTTGAAAAAAGCAATTAATTTTTCATTCTTATAATTATATCTAGTTTTATATGTTACCAGAAAATAGTTTTATTCCTGGAAATTTTATGAGTAATTATATAAATTTTTATCCTATAACTAAGAAAATGTAAATATTGTAAAAACACTGTGTTTGGTATAAGTGTGGATAAATAAAAGCTTATAAAACAACATTTACCTTGTTAATTATTATTTTAGAGAAAATTGTCTACAAATATTTTATATGTTCCTTTTTTCACATTTTATACTACTATGTTTAATTAATTGCGTGAAAGCCCTTTTTTTAGTATAATTCTTACCTATTAATCGGAAACTATAAAAATCAATTTATTATCTAGTATTAATTATAATTATCAATGTGTTTGAGTACACAAAAATAAAAATGGTTTTTTTGTTCTTTTTTGGAACTAAGAAATCGAAATTAATTGTCTGTGTAGAAAGAAAAGTATTTTTTCCCAATGACTTTTTTTAAGCAATATCGCGTATTGAAACAGCACATAAATGGAATTATTTCTGCAGCTGCTACATTAGATATAATTATAGCATAAAAATAACGTGTTAAAATGTATATCAATTCCTTGATTAATTTTATCATTTTATAAATCGTTTGGTACTTATAATTATTTGTTTATAACAGTTAATTATAATATATATCAGGTTTTCTTGAATATATAAATCGTTTGCTGTAGTATTTAATTGATTATTGTTTCTGTAGCAGATTAAATGAAATAACTGCGGAAAATCTTTGTTAAATTGAAATTTGTATTTGTAGTATGATTATGTGATATGATCTTGCTGCTTTAGTGTTTGCTGAATAAAATATGTACTAATAATTATGTTCCTGGATTTTTACTTCACGAAAAGTTATAATTATAAATTTATTGAAAGCACGTTAATAAAATTTTTGCATACTTTCGATAGTGTTAAATATAATAAATAAAATATTTAAGTTTATATGAAGGTTTGTAAACGTAAATTAAACGTATGGAAATTAGCCCTAAGTCCTATGTAATAAGATGTGTAATTTTTTTCTAAACATTATTACTTGATGAAGACGAATTTAAATATAACTGGATATTCATCTAATTAATATAAAAGCACACTAACTATACACTATTATAATATGCCATTTTAGAACAACGTGACATCCATTAAAAATTTTTTTAATGTAATTCCACTAATTATCTGTACTTTAGAAATATGCTCCTATCATTATCACTGTTAAGAAACAAATTAGTTCATCATTTTAAGAAAAATGTAATTGTATTTATGCAACTATAATTTTCAAATGAAAATGTGGGTTCAAAATGAATAGCAAATAAAGTTAAGAAGGATTATTTATTATAATTTCCACTCGAATTTTTTTTATAGAATTTTAATTAATAGGATGCATAATTTATCTTTCGTATTTATTGAGATAATAACCTGAGGAAGGATTTTGAATGCAAATGTTTCGTTATAAGATATTAACGTACAATAGCCAAAAGATTTAATTTTTAAAATTTTGTTATCAAAATTTCTGAATCGGAAGTTAATATTTAATTCGTGCCTTAATTTTTCAATTCTGCAAACTCCTTTAAAACTATAATAAATGTACAGATTAGTTACAGTGCTTCTTATATATCTATAATTTTTACTATCATAATATCTGTAGCTCAGCATTCTTCAAACTGTGGGGCGCCCCCCTTCTTGGGGGACGTGGGAACTCTACGAGAGGGACGCGAGCATATTGAAAAGTCGAAACCAAATGATTATTTAAAAAATTATTAATTTACTAAAAGTAAACAAACAAAATACATTCTGACATAATAAAAAAATACACGTTTACACTGATATATTACATTTATAAACATATCAGTGCTACACAATGTGTTTTATATATAATTAAGTTAACAATTCTAAGTTAAGAACAACTTTAATAACTACCAGTGACCCCATGGTCTTATCATATACAAAATTATATAAAAAAATTATATTTATCTTGATAATTTGTATGGTTTATAATAAATCCCCTTATTTGCCGATTAAAAGTTACGCGACTCGCAACCCAATGCCCTCCTATTTCCTCGTAGGCCAGCGCATGGGACGCCTGGGGGGGGGGAGAGTAGAAATAAAGAAGCAAAAATAATCTGAAATAAATTAATCCTTTACAAACATTATCAAGGTCCTTTTATTGCATTTCAAAGCCTTCGGAATAATTTTATGGATAGCAGTGCACAGAAAACATCGTACTTCGGGAAGACGTATATATACGTCAGGAGAAATTAACGCTTTGGCTGAGTGAAACATTTATATACTCCGGTGTTACTTAAGAGGTTAAAGTAGAGTCGTAGTTTTAGCTTTAAAGTATAGTATTGTTGATACATTGTTATTGTATAGGGAGGGGCAATGAAAATTATGATTGAATATTGGGTCACGATTACTAAAACTTCGAGAAGCACTGCTGTAGCTATTATTATCTTAAAATTTTTACCTAAGATATCTGTTTAACCAAAATTTTTCTTCAATTCTTACCACTCAAGCTGTGAATACTACATTATTTTTTGTGTGAGTTTTCAGTGAAATGATTTATAGGAATTTAATTTCTGTTCTGTCTTTTTATCTTAATAATAATTAATTGAATACTTTTTACAGATATAGAGCTAGTAATTTTAACAGGATAATTAATTTTATTTTATTATTAATAATAATCGACCATTTTACTTTATGAAATGATATAACTGGCATAGTATTTCTTGATGAATGAAAAAGATATTATAAGAATTTTTTGTGTTAAAATCTTAGCAAAATATATTAGTAGCCCACATTCACATACACACGAATACACTACATTAAAATAACATGAATAAAATCGTCTCAAAATAAAAAATTCCAATCAGTGGATATATCATAAAATAAATAATATAATGAATATTGTATCAATAAGCAAACGAGTTATATTTACAAAGTAATCTATCATGAGGGGAAAACAGAAGGAATTAATTAAATTTATGGTGAAAATCAATAAATAAATAATCTCATAAAATTAATAAAATCATGATAAAAACCACGAATAAGAATAAAAAAGTTATCCTCTTAGGAAAAAAAACCAGAATAATCAATTAATCACTAAAACTTATTAACAAAACGTATTAAAATGATTAAACAACTACATAAATATAAACAGTCGTAAAAAGATTTTTTTACTCTCCAGAAAGACAAGTGTTTTCATTAATAATAACACTTACAATTAATGGTTTGCCTATGTATTAATTCATTTTTCAATCAGAATTATTTGTTACTGAAACAACAATGTAAATATCCGTGATAAAATTAATTTATTAGAGAACCACTGAACTTTTTTGCTCTATCGTTAATTTAATGAATTTTTTGATATTATAAATAACATTATACAATTAATTAATATTGTAATACAATTTTATCATGAAATATTATTCTTTAGTGGGTTAAATTAAAAATTAAAGAACACACCGGTTAAAAATATTAAGTCAGTTAAACATGCAGGTAATGATACATAACATAAGCCATAGATATGAATTAAATATAACCTTAAAATTATAAGTTAATTATAAATAATACGTAAGTGTGCACATTTGCATTATTATATTCAAACAATGAAATACGATTTAAATCATAGACAAGAATGATATTCATGTAACTTAACTTATGACAGAAAATAAAAGAATATATTTTTAAAAAGTTAATATATTTTATTATATTTGTTAAATTGACAAAGAAACGAATGTAAAATATTTTTTTTATATTGATGTATGCCTATCATTGAATAAGTTATTTCAATTAATAATTAGCTTAATAAGAGAAAGAACCGCCTTTGTACCAGTGCTTCTGAAACTTTCACTATTTGCGACCCAAAATATATAATTTTAATAATCATAATTTTCATCGCGCCCCCCATCCATACAATAACAATATATTGAATTTAATAATACTATACTTTGACACAAAAGCTACAACACTACTTTAACCTCTTAAGTGCCACCGACGTATATAAACGTCTTGCTAAACCAAAACGATAATTACCAGGACGTATATATACGTCTTTCCGAAGTGCGATTTTTATCTGTGCATAAAATTAATTCCATAAAATTAATGGAGTACAATAAAAGGATCTTGACAGTATTTGCGAAGGAATTACTTATTTTATAGGATTTTTGATTATTTATTCCTCTCCCTCCCCCAATACATTACATGCTTGCATCAACGCGGGAAACTGTGGCATTGGGAAACGATTTGCATAACTTTTAACCGGCAGTTAAAGAATTAGTTATAAATTGTACAAATTGTCAAGATAAATATTATTTTTTGGTATAATTTCTTATATGGCAAGCCCACATAGAGTTACTAGTAATTTTTAAGCTTGTTCTTAACTTAATATGGTCAAATAAATTATAAAATACATTGTGCAGTACTGATGCATTTATAAGTGTATTATATCAGTATAAATATGTATTTAATTTTTTATTATGTAAGAATGTTTTTGTTTGTTTATTTTCCATACATTTATAATTTTCTTAAATAATCTTTTGTTTTCGACTTTTGAATATGCTCGCGCCTCCCTCGTAGAGTTCGCCCCCCCCCCCCCCCCCAAAGAGGCGCTCCCAACATTTTGAGAAACGCTGGTTTATACAGTTCATAGTTTATACAATTTATACAATTCCATTATTAAAATCATAGTACATAGTTTATATCATAGTTATTTTATAGATAATGGATTTTGAGATAACTGAAGTTTTAATATGAGATTTTAAATAGAATGAACTTTTTTTTTTAGAATGAGCTGATATTGAAGTAAATATTATGTACTATCCTAATTAATATTATAATTTGGTTTCTCAACGTGAAAGCATATCCATTAGTAGGTTAAACTAACAAATTAATAAAAACACACCTAGTAAATATAATCATTTAGTTATATAAACACACAGTAATGATACATAGCATGAAACACAGATATAAATTAAAAATTATTTAAAATTATAAATGATGTAAATAATAATTAAGTACACTTATATTTATACATTATTATTCAATCAGTAGAATATATTATAAATAATAGAAGTGAATGATATCAGTAGTGCACACAGAAGGGGAAGGTCCAGATGATTCAAACCTCCTCCGCACCCATGACCCTTAATTTTTTTCACTTGATTATAATCCTCTATATATAAAGCACACAAAATATTTTATTACAATTTATTTTATTAACTAATGCTATATATAAGTATTTATTAAATAAATTATTTTTTACCATTTTTTTGTTATCGACAATCGATAAAATCAAAAGAAAATATTTGGCAATGTATTGGGGTATGATGCGAAAAGGGTGGACTTTCGAATCTTGGGCCCGCCCCGGTGGGGGCACCACTGAATGATATTGATATTGATATAAAACTTAAATATATAAGCGAAAAATAAAAGAAAAATCTTATAAAATATTAAATTATCTTATTCTTGTTTAATTAGTTGATAAATAAATTTAAAATATTTTATATTGATATAAGCTTCATTGAATTAGTTTAATTAATTAAAAATCAATCTTATAAAATAGAACCAGAAGTAAAGCACAAAGAACGTAGAGAAAACTTCCATGATTTTATTTACATCATAAAAATAGATCATCGTAATTTATACATAATGGACTCTGAGGTAATGTAGATTTTACCCATAGTTTGATATTTTAATAAAAGTGAATTCTTATTCGTTAATATTAAATTCTATGCTGGTTATAGTTAAGCGAACCTAAGACACATAAAATAAACTATTTGTAAATAAACTAAAATGAGACGTCATCGTACAAGACATTCTGTGTTTACAAATTTACGCATTCCTTCAGTATACAACAAATTATTCCCCATACTGTCCTAAGCCATTAACTTGAGACACGTGATACTCTCCACGACTCCGCTAACATACAGGCATCCTCTTGTATCCACGTTAATTGTACCCCAGCACAATGAGAGAGCTCTCTATAATGAACTGACCTCCGTGTACAGAAAGGGGCATCTGTTGCAAGGAATGTTTAATGAGGACACAGTGGGTCAGTTTCGCTTGACCAGAGTGGACGGTCCGAGGTGAGTAATATACTAACGTAATCAAGGATTCTAAGGAACTTTCGGCTCCATAGGACTCGTAATCATATTCATAAATTTGGAGATGCTGGATAAGTAGGGAAAGAGATCTAATTTGATGTACGGAGATAGGAACCTGTTGGGTAGGAAGGTAATGAAGACGTGGGAATCTGATGCAGTTGGGATAAACAATGAAGGGTGGGGATGACGTTGATTAGGAAGGGTGGATAAGATTTGACTAGTTAGAGTTGATTCCTAAGACTTGCTATATTTCAATTAATGCCAATGGAATACCAAATACTGCGTAAGTTTATGTTTAGAAAACCTATAAATAAAAATTTTACTATATATATTTGAATAAAGAAATTCTAAATAGTAAGGATTAAAATACCTTAAAATATTAATAGTTTATTGTTATAAATTTATCATATTTCCTAAGAATAGTTACCTCCATATTATAAAATTAGATAAAATTACTTATTATCATTATTTTTTAATCCTTTCTAATATTATAAACGCGAAAGTTTGTAAAGATGTTTGTTATTCTTTCACGGAAAAACAACTGAAAGGATTTTAATGAAACCTTACAATAAAATAGCTAATACATCAGAATAACACATAGTTATAAAAAAAAAAAGGTAGTGTGTGAAGTTTCCAAAATATAACGATAATTGTCTAAAAAGTAGGAAAAAAATCTGCCATCTGCAAAAAAGCCCGCGACAGCATATATCTATCTTTTTTGTGTGAAGCAAAACTTTCCCTGTTTGTTTTGTCTACGCCTTGTTCAGTGCATGTTCGCTTTTAATTTATTCCTTTGATCAGTGTAATCATTATTTTTTTATTTCATAATAAAACTAAATTTTGAAGGGAGAGGTGTTGGCAAGATTTTAACATAAAATAAATACAACAGAAAGTAATATTAACGTATTACACTTCCAGATATAAATTATTTACACTATTTCAAGCGTTCATTACACAAAATTTGTAACAATGTGTTATTTTTGCTGAGCAGAGATCAGCTTAGGAAGGTATTTTCAATTCGACTGATAAGAAAGTTACGGGAAGTTATAAATAAATAAAAATCCCTTTTATCAGCTATTAGATCTACAGACTTCAAATTTAACAAATAGGTATTTTTTATGTTCAGTTGAGATATGCAAAAGGCTTTTTTTTAAATTTTTATTTATTTATTTATTTATTGCTTGTTTAATTTGCAATTCACTTAAAATTAACTCATTAAAAACTCCTTTACCCTTCAATCTGTATTGTTTAATTTTTTCATTTACACGTGCGAAGAACGGGTATACCAACTAGTTCATATATAATCCTAGTGTCCCTATAGTAATGGTAGTACGTAAACTTTCTTTTTATTTTTTTATTTTTATTCTTTTCATACTTTTGCTACGTGCTACTACTATGTCATTCCCATGCTTTGAATTTGCATTTGGATCCAGAATCTGGCAATTGCTTGCTTGTTGTACTCAGATTTAGCGAGGGCTCTGCAATTTTTAATGTAATTTTTAGGTAAGTTACCTTTATCTTGTAATGGATTTATATATTCTATACATTATTTTCAATATGTTTTTGCTAAGTATTATTAACATAAAGTGGGAAGGTTGGCTGACCACAAAACATGTTCAACCCTACTTTTATATAAATTATTTTATATATAAGAGATGTCCTAAGGCAGCAATGATTGTATTACTGTAGCATCCATACTTTTATATTTTAAACTTGTTATATTTTAACTTCTCACATATCCTTCTTAAAATCTTATGTCTGCTTATCTTGCGATTTCATTTTTTTCAATTTTGATATTATTAAATATTCATCTCTCTTTAGTAGAGAATTTTGACTATATATACATTGCTGGCCACCGTAAATGCAAAACCCTCTAGGAAGCATGCAAATAACTTTTAAATTTACAGCATGCATTAGCGGAGGTGAGATATGCAAATGATGAGAATTTCAGCGCAGACACACATCACGCGCGCCTGTGGCGCCACCTCAAAGCGCTTTTTAAGGTTTGAAGATTTCGACGATTTCAAGTTCGGCAATTGGGATTTTCTTGTGGTTTTTTCAAAAAACGATCAATTATGTCTCGTAGAAAACAGCGAGCAGCTTTTGATCAAGTATCCGAGTTCGACAGCGGAAGGATAGTGGCCTACCGAGATTGTGGATTATCTTTCAGGGAAATCGGTAGTCGTGCTGGGCGGAATCAAACAACTGTAATGCGGATATGTGACCGTTGGATGCAAGAGGGTATTCCTTAACTGCCAAATAAAAGTTAAGCGATTCGCTTCCCAATGTCAGCCGCTTTTAAAGTAGACGCATGCATGGGATGTGTTTCGGGGGGCTGGGAGGAATATAAAGCAAATAGTCTGAACTATGTAAATCCTTCGTAAACATTGTCAAGATCCTTTTATTGTATTCCGAAGCCTTCGAAATAATTTTATAGATAGCAGTGCACAGAAAAGATCGTACTTCGGAAATACGTATATATACGTATGGGGAAACAAGCGCTTTGTATTAGGGAGACGTTTATATACGCCGGGGATGCTTAAGAGGTTAAAGTCGTATCGGAGTTTTAGCGTCAAAGCACAGTATTATTGAATTCAATACATTGTTATTGTAAGAGGGGTGGCGATGAAAATTATAATTGAATATTGGGTTGCGAATATTGCGACTTTGAGAAGCACTGCACTATAAATCATGGCTTATGGAAAATTTGCCTGATCGCTATCTCTTCTGACTTTCCAGATTTAAATATCGTCGTGCCCCTAAGTTTTTTGCCTGTTTAAAACCATTGTAACACGTTGTCCCAGTGTTCTCCCTATAAATGAAACCCCATACTTTCTATAAAGATTTGGAATTCCATGGCTGTCGTTACTGGGTCATTGAAATATCACACACACATATATATGCAGTTGGAACTTTATATAACGAAGTCACTAAATCATGAAAAAGTTCGTTATATGGAAAATTCGTTATATAGAGGTTCATCTTTCAATTTTCTGTATAAGCCTCATAAAAAATTTTTTAATTCATAAACACTACATGTAGGATATTCCATTTGTAAGAAGTTAGATCATATCACATTTACCGAGGTCGGCAATTCTAATCAAAACAGTATTCCACATCAACGCCATCTAGCGTCCTTTTTAAAAACGCCGACATGAACCTTTTTCGCCAGAGGCTCACTAACATTCGTCGAGAGAAGTCGTGTTTCGCGCGTCAGCGCACTTTCGTCCGCGCCAGGCGGTAAATCTTAATAGTACCATAACGAGTTCTATCATTCGTCCGCGCCAGGCGGTAAGTCTTAATAGCACCATAATGAATTCTATTTAATCTCAATTGCCTCCCTTAAAGTAATGTGATCTAACTTTCCTATTCTTCCGAAATATGCTTATCTAACTTTCCTATTCTTTTGCAATATTCCCCATGTAAATACTCCCCTATGATTCTTAATAAATTGTTTAGTTTTCAACTAGTTTCTTTCTTGAACTATGTTGTCTATTTTACTTCGAAATTAACTAACACACCCTAAAAACCCCTAGACACCACGCCATAAAAACCCCGCCATCTGAAGAATCCAATCTTTTTGGAAGATTTCGGTTGAATTCCCACATACATGTTAAAACAAGTAATTATTCACACCTTTGTATAAATTAATATGTATTCATTTTATATATCTTATCTGTCTCATACAAGTAATATAAAAAAAATTAAGTCATCAGTAAATTATTATCATAAAATATTTGACATATAGTGTATTATAGACAAGTAAAATTCTTTTAAACTTATCTTATTGTTAGTGTGCCGCCAAAATTTGAGATTGTTAAAAGTGTGTTACCAACAAAAAAAAAAAAAAAAGATTCACTCTGGTTTAGACAAACTAACAATTAATCTATTAAGCAAGTAATATAAAAAAAATGATGTCAATTCCTAATTAGGTCCACAACGAAAATTTTTAGTTTAGCTACTTTTTATTAAATAGTTACAATTAATTTAAATATGTAAATACGTATAAAAGAATCGCAATATTAAGTGGTAATTAATTTTGTAATTATCATTAAAGTATCGTATTGTCATCCAAAACAATAGTGTATACAAAATTTCAGTTCAACTGAATGCTTTAAAACGTGAGAAAAAACCTTTTCAAGTTTTGACACAAGTCACCAAAATTGTCGCCAAAAATGAGACCAACGTGGCTGCATTTGTAATTCTTTAAGTAATTAGTTTTAATGAATTAATTTTTATTAATTATAATTAAATTATATTGTACTGTCATCCAAAATAATCATGTATATAAAATTTCAGCTCAATTGAGCGCTTTAAAATGTATTTTATTAACGATTGAAAATTCCACCAAGATAAATAAATTAATAAATAAATAGAGATTCTGAGCTAATAGTAGGAATTTGAAAATAAATAAAAACTGCAAGGAAAAGTTTCTTGACGCCTTTATCCACTTTGTGAACAATTAAAGTTTTATGTTTAGTGCTCAAGCACTTACGTTTTGACTTTTTTGAGCTACAAGAATCGAAGTTACCTGTACAATTGATTAATACTACAATTGAACGGAGATTAATTCAAGGACACGAGACTCTACTGAGAGTGAAAAGAGTCATCGAAGATGTTTCTAGCGAACTGGACAATGTAGGTGAAAGATTGCACTTCTTGGATGAAAAGCCCAGAATTGCTCTCGGTGAGTTAGGCATCTAATAAGACCAGTTCAAGATTTATGATTACCAAAAAATGTATTAAAAGAGAGAATAACTTGAAAAATCCAAAACTTCTAAAAATAGTGAAAAAAAATTGAATAGCAAGAGAAAAAAGTTTGTTATAAAGAAAATGCAATTCGCTATTGGGATGTGGTCTTACGAAGACAATCGTGAAATGTTCTTGGTTTCAGGGAAAAGTTTGTTGCATAGAAAAATTGGCAATATAGAGGTTCGTAATACGGAAGTTCGACTGTATATATTCAGAATTTTTTTCTGAATAATGTAAAATTTCCACAGCAACTAATTAAAGATTACATCTTTGGAGAAGGATTCAAATGAGATTAAAGGGAATCAAAAGCTTATTTTTTTTAAATGCAGTTGAAGACTTCACAGCAATCTTATAAAATTTACAAATTTTCTGAAATTTATCCTCAAAATAAAAATGCAAATTTACCCGTAATTTTTCTTTTTTGTATATTATCTTCATTTAAGCGAATATTAATTTAAAGTATTAAATATGTACTAAAGTAAAAAAGTTACAAGCTTATATTTAATATAAATGTTACCGTTAAAGTGTATAATTCAGGTATTTCATAGAATAACTAGGCATTTCATAAAATAACTGGACAAGTCAGTTGAAGTATATAATAATTGAACAATTTCATACTTTACCAAGTTATTCTATGTAATAACTAGGCATTCTATGAAATAACTAAGGATTGACCGTTAAAGTGAAAAATCAGCAATTTTAAAAATGCTTTATAAATTAATATATCATAAAACTAAAGTCTTTGGAAAAATACATTTTATCCCTTCTTAGGATGGATAATTCATAAATAATAAGCGAAATCAGAGGTATTTTAATTTATTATATTGCTCTTATTGCTATAAGATACACAGAAAAGGGGGGGAAAAGAATATGTTGCAAAAATAGATTATATTTAAATTCTATCAACAAAAATACATGATGGAAAGAAAAGCCGTTGCTTCATAAAAACATTGTGTAAATTTTTTAAAACAAAAAAATAAGAGAATATTAATTAAAATTTTATGAGATATTTTTATTTTTATTTTGGCATTGAACTGTTTATTATTATTTAAAACAAACACTCAGTGTTTAGTATTACACATTTTTTTTTACAGGAGGACTTCTTAAATTCTTGTCCAGTACCGCAACTTTAGCTTTTGCAACAGATCAAAGCGTTGTGTCAATATTTGGAACTTCTTCAATGGTAAATAATTCTCGCTAACATATACTGAATTGATATCTAGAGTACCATTGTTTAATTCCTTCTAAACGGAAAAATTCTTCCCAAAGCAGCTAGAACCGGTTCAAAGAACTTTGAGTGTCGTATTGCATACTTGAAATAGCAAGTAATCGTTATTCTATGGACTACGTATTTAATCGTAGAATTCATTAATTTTACTTACTTTAACTGACTGATTTAGTTGTTTCATTAAATACCTAGTTATTCTATGAAATAATGGATTTCACGCTTTAACGGCAACTTATATATCAAAGGCTTATTATAAATGAAGGGTTCATGTATATTTGAAATATAATTCTTATAATAATAATATGAATTCTTGGAAAATGCAATTATAACGGAAGTAGTTTTTTTTTAAGACAAAATATTTATTTTGCTAATTAATGAAAACTAAATATTTTATTGAACTACCAATAAATTATTCTTTATTTACTATCAGAAAATTTTAAATTTAGCCTTTAAAATATTTTCGAACGAGAACAATATTGCATGTTTTTCCGATTAGTCATGATTCAGTGTTCAATGGTGCAAACAATGATTTCAAAATGGAATAATAAAATATAATTAATAAGATATAATATATATGTATATTAATAAGTATAATATATATATATTAATAAGTATAATATATATATATATATATATATTAATAAGTATAATATATATATTAATGAGAATCAACAGAGTCAAAAGCTTTTTTAAGTTATATGTTAAACATATATCAATTTAAATTCTAATAATCAGATGCGTAGTTACTTTTTTTATTAACAGTAACCTCATCCAGTCAAGATGGCGTGTAAAATGCCAGATTGTCAATTAGGGCGATTTATCCCTTTTTTTCAATTACAAATGCTTTTTCATTTTTTTTATTACTTCATGGACTCCAATACACATGAAAATGTGAAAATAAAAATGAAAAAGAAATAAAAAATAATATTTTTGTTTATTTAAATAAAATAAATAAAAAGACAGTTGGTTAAGAAAACCAAAACATTATACAAATTCAAAAAAAATCGATTTTTCAATTTTAGTATTAAAAAAATAGTGCATATTTTTCTGAATCTAAAATGGTATAACAGTCATATATTCGCTAATAAAAATAATCTTATACTACTAATCAATTGATAAGAATGTAAGCAAATGTTTACTTTTTCTTCAAAGAATAATTTATTTGCTTTTAGGTATACTTTAAAAAAAAATTGCACGAAATGATTCCAAATTTTTATAACTCTACATAGGTTACCTGTGCATATAGTGAACCTTTTTTTGAGTCGAAATAGTACATAGGTTTTTTATAAATAGTTTTTTATATATGTAAAAGGGGGACAAATAAAAATTTTCAAAATTACAAAGTTTTATAATTTTTTTAAAGAAACTATCTTAATATTTTTCTGAAAAAATAAGTTCATTATATTTTGTGTATTGTTTTATATATGAGCAAAAAATAATTTATATATTTAACAGATACCTTTTTCAAAAAAAAGGTAGCTAAGCATAAGATCTCAACAATTATGTCCAACTTAAATTAAACAGAAAAAAAACTAAAAAGTAATTTTTATATTTCTACACAATGATGAAAATATTTTTCATTATATCTGAAAAAAATCTAATCTCTATCGGAAATTTTTAAAGATATATTTCCACTAAACAAAGAGTCTTATTTTTGGCATTTTACTCTTTCGAGTATGTCCTGATACCCTTAATGAGTTTTGATACATGTTTTACAATTAAAACACAAAAGATAAGACAATTTAAAATAATATTAGAACAAGTACTTTGAAATGTAAATGTTTGCTTTCATCTTTACTACATCAAACAATTCAGTTTTACATTTTATTGTTTAAAGTTTAAGTAAACTTTGGAGGTAAACAATTTTTATTGTGAAAGTACATTCGCTCAGTCAATGTTTGAAATAAGCGAAGATTAGTACATTAAATTAAATTTGTCGCGAATCTTCATTACTAATCACCACTTTCAATGCATTGAGAAGAATTAGGTACATATACTTAAACGAAATTTAATTACCTAAATATTTCTACGAAATTAATGAATCCGTTAGAAACTAAATAGAGTTCATAAGAGTGGCAAAGAGAGAGAATGTTTATTTTAACTGTTCGCTGAAACATTAGCTGTTTAGTTTCCATTGTTAGTTTTAATCATCATTAGTTAATCATTTGTTAGTTTTTAAAATGCATGTATTTGTGCCATGGCTAATAATGTCAGACAAATGATTGAATGCATTGTAAATTTAAGGTACATTAAATTGGTGTAGATATCTGTACTAAAATAAAGACGCTAATCCTAACACAATTAGTCTTTGATGACTTTGAATGATTTGTCCGTAACAAATCCATTAGTCAAATACATTGTGAATAAAATTAGAGAAATCTCATCCAATCTAAAGAACTCAAATCAAATTCCTCACAAATGTTCTGAAAAGTATTCGGAAAACAAACGTTTTGTTCCAACCGTGGACAAAAGACAACGGTTCTGAAATAACTTAATAATGGCAACTTAAGCGTAACGTAAATTTTCAAATAATGGCTGTAGACAAATGCAGAACCAGTAAAATGTCTGAATTCACTTTAATTCGAGAAGCAGTTTCGACTGGGAACAAAAGAATTCATAGCAACGTGAGTTGAAAAATTTACCAATTACGACACACCGTTTCTTAAAATTCCCCTTTCTAAGAGAACAAGAAAGGGGGAAAAAATCTAAAGCGTTACACGCTTTTCTAAATTTATTCTGAGAGTAAAGAAGAACAGAAAAAAAAGCGTCTTTTGAGTTAGATCAAAGCGCTATTTCTTTAAAATCAAAGCCGTGGTATATTCAATTAAATTATAGTCTTCCTGATTTAGAGGGATTTTTGTTTCCTCTTCACGGTACAGTTACAGTGCAAATTGCAGTTCAGCTAATGTCGCTACTTATAAATTAGTTTCACTGCGAGCGTTCATTCAAGGAATTGATCAAAAAAGCCCAGAGCTAGAGTGCTGTGATAATTGGGATTGGGTGGTAGCTTAGATTTGTGTGTTTAGTGAACGGAATGCTTTAGACACCCTTTCACGCTAAAAATATTTTTCTTGTAATATAAATGAATTACACGAAGAAGATTTAGAGTGAAGTTCGGTGCGTAGGCAATGTTTACTTATTTAAGAGAAATGTTATTGAAAAGTCAAAAACGTTTTTATTTGAGTTGTCAAAGAGTGTTTGAATTCAATTAATGTGTAGGTAGGGATTTTGATTTCATGCTTGAATAATCAAAGGCTTGGAAAATCAATCTAAAATACCATTCTTTATATTTAAATATTGCTCATGAAAGAATTTATAAAAGTAAAGTAACACTGCATATCATTTCCATCTAAGAGTTCCTTAAAAAGTTGTGTAAATATATGTTTCAGTAGTTTAAATAAATTAAAACGGAAAATTGCAAATTTCTCTTGATAAGAGACCTTTTAGTTTATTCATGAAATAATAAAAAAAACTACATTTCTTAATTATAATTACAGATTTTTAGAGAAAGATAGAAAGATGCCTAGGAATTAACACGATTTATAAAAAATAGTGCATTTAAATTTTATTTTTATTTAGTTATTTGAAATTATTTTATATATGATTAACTTACCAAATCAATAATTTATATCTTTTCAGAGCTTCACACATGTAATGGGCTTAAAAAATCAATTTTTTTTTTCCATAAATGGCTTCTTTAACCTGTAGAGAATACGGTGGCAAAGTGATTTTTTAAAATTCGAAGTCATTATAAAGAAGAAGGTGTTACAAGAGCAGCTGTTTGGAGCGCTGAGTTGGCAATCGAAGGCTGGGACTATTGTGTATAGTCAGCTTGATACCACTGGCCCGTCTATGCAAATATACGTTCATACAAGTATAGACAAGTTTGTAGAGGTTTAAAAGGAAATACCTATAGTTATTGAATATTTCGTCGAACTTTTTTTAGTATTGACTTAGCTTCAAAGACCATCGCCGATTGAGGGTAAGTTAAGATTTTCATTGTTTTAATTGAACTGGAAACTTTAAACGCTTTTGTCACAAGACTGTGTTTTTCATAATTTGCTCCACCATGTCTCAAGAACGGTTTGACCAAATGACTTCAAAATTTATAGGGTAGTTTCAGCACATATATACACACTAAATGGAAAACGATCATTCCAAATTTCAAAATATTTCTATTTTTTATAACAAACATATAAAAATAAATTCATGAAAATGTAAAAAAATGTAATTACGTAGGAAAATGCGTTAAAATGAATAATTTTTTGAATATTTAATGTCACCTAAATTAGAAATGCATATAAAATTGTCTTAAAAATATTACTAGAGTAAAAAACTAGTTAAATGCAATTGTTTGGCAGAAAATGAAGAAAGAATGATATATATTCAAAGCATCCTCCTTTTTCGGTTGATTGATTGAGTATTAACGTCACACTGTTCAATTACACGAGGGCTTTTGGTGACGGACCACGTAATTTTGAACCATGGTCAAGGGACGTGGACGACACCTGAGCTGGCACCCCCTCTCCATACTACCACACCAACGGGAGGACGTTTCAGCTCTCGACAGATTTAACGTGCATCTCTGCCCTGCACGGAAGGTCTTTAGTGGTAATGGGCTCGAACTCATGACGGTCCGATACTTATACCACTCGGCTACCGCGGCCGTCCCTCCTTTTTTGGAAAATGCTTCTTTAAAAAAAATATTATTTTTATTATATATATATATATATATATATATATAACTTCTCTCCGGAGTCTCAACTACAATATTTGAAAAATTCACATTATTTTCAGAGTTACGATCAATTGAAGTAATGGCCTATGTTTTTTTGTTAAAAATTCTCTATTCTGATGGGGAAAAAATATGAATAAATCCACTTCTAAAAAATAAATTTCAAAAACCCTACTTCATATAGGAGTCTTAGCTATATATAATGGTAAAATATTATTATAGAAGGATTTTCCATGAAAGGAAAATGTTTTGAAAACATCTCATTCTTTCTTTATCTTTGCCATTATTTTTCTCAGTCATATTTTTCACCGCCCCCACTTATACAATAATAATGTATTGAATGCAATAATAATGCACTATGATAAAGCTACATTTTATGAATATAATTATAAACTGTACAAATTATCAAGATAAATATTAAATTTTGTATGGGACAAGCCCATTGGAGTCGCTAGTAATTATTAAAATTGTTTTTAATTTAGTATTGCTAAATTAATTACGAAATACATTGTGTAGTACTTATACATTTATAACTATACCAGTGTAAAAGAGTATTTTATTTTTATTGTGTCAGAATATATTTTGTTTTTGATTCCTTTCAATAAATTTTAATTATTATTTTAATTATTTTTATTTTGGACTTTTCTTTATGCTCGAGCCTCCCTCATAAGGTTATCACGCCCTTAGGGGACGCGCCCCGCAGTTTGAGAAATGCTGCACTATTTAATTAGTTCCCCTTATCTAGGTAACTCTTTCATTCATTTACTATTATTTAAAGCATAATATCTCTTGATTCGCAAATGATCTTTCGGGCAATAATATCGATTTGGCAGAGGAACTACACTGACACACTGACTGTTACACTGACTTTAGTAGTAAGGATTTGAAAGACACAGCAAAAAGTGCAGTACCAACTTTGGTTAACGGAATGTCGACCCTCCGACATCAAAATCTATCCACCAATGAGAAAGAACTTTATAGGAGACTGGAACTTTAGAATCTCAAACTGGCAAGTATCCTTACGTTTTCGTGATAAAAGACACTATTGACAGTGTTAGTGACTCATTTTCTAGGAGTTCTGTTAACTGTACTATCACAGGCGTAGCTAGCTCTAGGGGGGGGGGGGCTGAATCAAAACTCCTTAGGGGCCCTCTTTTAGATATGGGAGTCCTCTTAGTGGGACTGTATTTACACATGTTGGGGTCCCTGTAGCTTGGGGGTCCCGTATCATTGATACGGAGTTAGCTACGCCCCTGTGTACTATGCAAACCAGTAACGACATTCCATTCTGTTCGAACACATCTCTGTACACGCGGGAATGATTTAAATGTCGTTAACCAAAGGAGCACTGTATCTTTTCTTGTTGAGTCTACATCTTTACTAATGAAGCTACTGTAACAAGTTAATCGTCTGCAATTGCCGAATAATGCGTGCACATACGGCTTATTGGACAAGACCAAACATTATCTGAGGAGTTTCCAATCCAAGGATGAAAATTTTTTTAAATTCTAATGCGTACTTCCGTAATAATAAGCCATTACTTTTGGATACTTTAAGGCCAGACACCTGTATGTATATATATCCTCACAGCTGCAGGGGAATCGTACGATATGCCTGGTTTTTTTTTTTTTTTTTTTTTTTTTTTTTTTTTTTTTTTCGCCACAAAATTTGGTTATCCTTTCTTCGGTGTTGTACCGCCTGCAAAAACATTGTCGATTGTTGTTTTGAACACTTATGACAATCACACGTCATTAAATGATTTGCAATTTAATCGTTTCGAGTGTTTTTGTTTTGAATAACAACATCACCTACAGCTTTAACGTTTAAATTCCGACAATACAGTCTTTGATAAAAGATGTTTGTTTGAATGTGTACTATCGTTTCGTAAAGCTCTGGCCATCTTTTAGTAAACAATTTGTACACTTCATCAAAAGTATCAACTTCCTCAAAGTATCATAATGTTCTATTCCAGCTAAAACATATACTACATGAAGGAATTTAAATCTATATTCATTGTGATTAAGTATTGCTTAATGAAAAACAAAGTTAGGCTACAAAGTAATAGTTCCTGAAAGAGTAATGCTCATTTTCAAAGCATTAATGTTTTATCAACATTTCTCTGGCTTTTTACATGCACCTAATATTATAAATTATTTCTAAATGTCAGAAACATTCAAATGCCTTGCTCTTTGGCTCTTGAAAGTTAGATTTCAATAGTAATATAATTTTATGGAGCTTCCTTTAACTAATGTAACGTTTCATCGTTAATTATGATATGGGATAAATTTAGCTTTTCTTTAAAAAGAAACCTAAAAATAGTTGTGACCATATAAATTCCTGTTCTTTAAGGTCCAATAAAATACATTTAAATAAAGTTATCACAAAAATGTTAGAACAATGTCTTAGTGGTAGCGTATCGCACTTCCACACCACTGGTCCGGGTTTCTATCCACGGGCTGGGGATGCTCGACTCAGACTAGACTTCATCTCTTCAGTAGATAGATAAATGAGTGCCAATATTGCTTTAGGACTAAACACTGGGGGTTTCGATTCAAACTGACCACCTGATCGCGACATCTGCCCATGCACTTTAGCGCCCAAGGTCATGTATACTGAAAGGAATGCAATAGGCCTTGGCCCTCACGGGCTGTTGCGCCACTGAGTTAAGTTATATATATATATATATATATATATATATATATATATAAAATAACAATGAAGAAGTACTAGAACCTACAGTGCTAAAGCAGGAAGAAATTGGAATTCACCAGACATAACAAATGTAGATACAAAAAAGTCTTTGGACTAAACTGGAGACCTATTATGATTTCTAAAGCTGTCGCTGAATTAGGCCAGCGAATTAGGGTTAGCAATGCTTTACGGATCCTACCTTCCCCGTTCAGCAGAAACTTTCGACATAATAGGAAAAAAATTAGAATATATATATATATATATATATATATATTCTAAATTCGCAAATATGTCGTTAGTTAAGTTTGTGAGGGATTACTCCCGCTCTCTTGCCCGTCTAGATGTGTGGGAGGAAGGGAAGGAATACCAGACATATTCAAAATCAACTTATTTATTGATGCACCAAATTAACAGCACTGATTCACTTAAATTCAAGAAGAGAATATCTCAATAGGAACAATACAAGTGGAACTACAGCGAGATGCACGAATTATACGAAAACTATGAATATCGGCTACTTTAATTTACGATCAATTCAATTATCACAATTAGCCTATCTTCACTTTAAATCTTCGTCTTTTTAATATTTGAAATAGTCAATAATCTGTAGTGATACCTGATTAGTAGTAATCTCACCTGACATCTGGTACTTTTCTCTCCTTTTCCTCGCGCTAACTAGAAACCCTGACTATATATAGTAGATTTTATTTGAATTCCCCAGTTTCTTCTTCAAAAGGGTTGATTGTAAATAAATGCAAATGATAGCCCAAGGGTTTCCCAAGAGGATTAGCGGAAGGTACATGAATAGATCCGTCACAAGTTTTTAAAAATTTCTCAACAAAAACGTTTTTCTTGACCAATGCCTAAGAGAATACTGAAAAGGACTAATACATATAAATATTCGCAAGGAAATCTAATGCTATAAATAAATGCTAATTTTTACTCTACAAATCCTTTCTCTCATAAATAAAAGAATGCCATTTTTTTCCAAAATTTAGCACGACAATTAACTGAAAAAAAATTAACGTATTCCGCTCGTAAATTATAAGCTATAAAATATATAAACAAAGAGGAAATTCTCTTTCAATGAAAGAGCTAAGATATGACCTATCATCTTTTTCCTTGAAGAGTTTTCAGAAGAACTTCTTCTCTATGAAGTTGTATTAAAAAGCGTAAGGAACTGTATTGAAAGGAAAAAATAAGAAAGTGTCGATAAAACAGTTGTAAAAGCAGATACGATTCAACTATAACCTTTCAAACGCATGCTTTTGATGTTCCAAATAAAATTCAAAACTCGACCATTTTTAAATTTAAATTCAAAGCGCATAAATATCAAAGGAATGTCTGATAGCGCTTATCGTACGCAGACCCATCAAAGTTTCGTAAAAATAGATGAATATAAAATGGATCGTATACTTTGCTCAAATATGTCTTTCAAATCAAAGTCCATAAAGACGTAAAAGGCCTTAAAATGTAGATCCTTCCGCTGTTTTTGGCATTAAAAACTCACATTGAATTGAGATGGATATTTCTTTTAATGTTATTTTTATGATGTACATCTAAAGTTCTTCAAAAGTTGAAGTATTTAAATGGAATTTGATTTTTTAAAACTAAAATAAAAACGTCTTTCATGATGGTATAAAGTAAAGTCTTTTGTTCAGTTATCTATATCGTATCAATTAGTCATAAATCAATAATTTAGAATGAGAAGTTTTTTTGAACTTATTAAAGTTATATCACGTCTTATTCATATACCAAATTTAAATAAAAATGTTTTGTTCCATACTTAAAAACATTTTACTCAAAAACAAATATTTGAAGTATAACATGTGTTTCAAATTTGTATTAAAATGTTAAAAAACAATATATAATGTTATATATTAATTATATACAAAGTGTAAACACTATTTATTATACTTTATTAAAAACACGTTATGTATCATTATGTTTAAACTTTTCTGTTCTAATAATAGTGAGCAGTCTTGTAAATTTTATATGGCTTAGGCATATATATATATATATATATATATATATGTACTTGAGGATTTGTCAAGTTAAGATTTTGGTAATAAATTCTCGGTTGTAATATATATTCTATAAGCAAAATATATACAAAATTAGTTTTTGAGCTTCAGTAGCAGTTTTGTATAAAACCTCGATTTCAAGGAAAAATTAAGCCCACGACTTGTTTTTGTACTGTTGTATTGGTATGTATCTATATGAAGTGCCTACATGTAAAATAAAAATGGAGTATTCATACACATGAGCATGCTTGATCAATTTATAACAGCTCTTACAGCCATCACCTGAAAATGTAATAGTTAATTTAATAAAGCCTTCCTCTCGACATATCATCTACAATATCATTCAAGTGAAAATTAACGTGAATTATTACACACACACACACACGATCCTTTAAAACGGAAATATATCCCTAATATATATATATATATATATATATATATATGTTGCTGTGGCTTGGGTCAGCTATTACATATAAAATAATTTATATAAAAGTAGGGTTTAACATGTTTTTTGGCCAGTAATTTTTCCAATTTCTCTTAATAACATTGAACAAAATCCTGTTCAAAGTAATTGATAAAATATCTAAATCAATTACATGAAAAAAGTAGCTTACTTAAAAATTGCATTCAAAACTGCATAGCCCGTGATAAATCTAAGTGCAATAAATAAGTTATTGTCAGATTCTGGACTCAAATACAAATGAAAAGCATGGGAATGGCAAAAGTATGAAACGAATATAAATGAAAAATTAAAACGTATATATAAAGACCACAATTACTATGATTATAAATGTATTTAAATATTTAAAAATAATATTTACGGTAATAATAATAATAAAAAAATATTACGGAATATGTAATTTTATCTGTATGTTGAATATGTAGGTAACTATATTTATCTAAAAGCATGATCAACTAATAATAATAAACTATTAATATTACAAGGAATTTATTCCTTACTATTTAGAATTTCTTTATATATACAAATATAAAAGGGTAAAATCAGTATCAATTAAATTAACTGGGTATTTTGAAATTAAACAGTATTTGATCAAAAAGTATATAGTTATTTATTTTTTTCTGATTTTTTGAAATAAGAAATTTGTTGTGTTGTAGTAATTAATAATAATATTTCTGAATATAAAATTATGCATCAATTTATTATCAATTTCCCAATGAGATACTTTTATAATGTTGAGTTTAAATTCGTCTCTTTTGTCATAAACATTAGTAATTATATCATCCTCTTTTAATTTAATTTATATTCTAAGTGCTATAAAATGTTTCTTAAATGCTTAATGTATACATACATGCACACATATATATATATATGTATAGTATAATTCTCTATAAACGAGAGATGAACATTCAACAATATCAAAATCGAAAAAAACACATAGACAGTAAGCAAACCACACAATGAAGGACACATGAACAATCGAATTTTAAAAAATGGATACTTCAGTATCAGAAACATTGCTGACTTAGGACAGCCTATATATAAAATAATTTATATAAAAAAGTGGGGTTGGACATGCTTCGTGGCTAGCCAACCTTCCTCCTTTATGTTAATAATACTGAGCAAAAAAATGTTGAAATTAATGGACAGTAATATCTAAATCCACTACAACATAGAGGTATCTTACCTAAAAATTGCACTTAAAAATGCAGAATCCGCTCTAAATCTAATTGCAATAAAAAAAGTTATTTCCAGTTTCTGGACCCAAAAGCAGTTCAAAGCGTGTGAATGGTTGAAATGTAGCACTTAACAAAAGTATTAAAAAGAATAAAAATAAAAAAATTAAACAGAGAGTTTATATAAGCTACCATAACTTTAGCGACACTAGTTGTATATGAATAAAATAGTCATAATTAATTTTTAATCTAATATTAGTATAAAAAGGTAACTATAACAAGGAAAAATGATAAATATATAGTAAAAATCTATTATTATTCTAACGAATTTTAATCCTTACTATTTAGAATTCCTTTATTCAAATAACTATTAACAAAATTAATAATATATATATATATATATATATATATTAAAACACATTTCCTTGCAAATACATTTAAAATGGAAATGCAGCCTGTCTATTAGAAAGCGACCTTTTCAACTCTAAAATCCGTTCATTTGAATAAATAGTTACCATTTGAAAATTCACCCAATTATCTCAAATCAAGCCATCCCTCAATTTTCATCAAGGACAATGCCTCATCTTTTCTCTACCAAACACATTCTTTTATTTATTCTCTCCCCGTTCACCTCCCAAGACAATTATCTTTCTCAATAACACAAGCCTCTCACTTAGAGATCCCCAAGTGAAATGGGCATGAATGGGAAGGTAACCTGATCAGGGGGTGGCCATGGGAGGTATGATTGGCTTTGTGGTGAAATTGATGAAGTCTTTGCAGTACTCGCTTAATTGGAGTCGAGAAGCCTTAGTGGGGTTCATTGAACATTTAGGTGATAAGACTGGATCAACATTTCTAAGAAAGATATAACATACATCTCAGAGTTTAATGTTATGTTTATGTCTTTAAAGTAGTTAACAAATTAAAGGTTTTAATTTGCATGGGGGGCATGTGTAGTTTTTGAATTCCTAGTTGAACATGTCTGGCATTTGAAAAGTAATACTTTGTTATATCGAAAACCTAAATTGATGTAGGTACATATCAACAAGTTCTAAAATAATTAAGCATTTACAATAAATTCTCATTTACTAAAACACCTATTAAATGAGATGTAGCTTAATTTGAACAGCCATTTAAAAAATTCGTAATAAATAAACGCAGAAAAAATTATCTGATTCAGAGCATGTGAGTATAAATTAAATTCTGCCTCATGTGTGAATATATTAAACGTTTACTTCTTTCTTTTTTCAAAATTCACGTTTTTTTTTTTTTTTTTTTTAAATTATGACCTGTTAACTCCCCTTAACTGCCACAGACGTATATATACGTCCCACTCAATCGGTATGTTAAATATCCATGACGTATATATGCGTCTTTCTAAAATACTATCATTTTCTTTGTGGGTTTCCATCAGTAAATCTATTCTGAAGGCAGTAAAATGGCCCTGACAGTGTTTGTGAAGGATTTATGTACTTATTTCAGAAAAAATGTTTGCTTATTTATGCTTTCCCATTTCCCTTCAATACACCACATACGCCTGTGAAAACGCATACGTCTATGTGAAAAATCATGGCACTGTGGAGCGAATCACGTAACTTTTAGTAGGCAGTTAAGGGGTTAAGTTAGATACCTTGGCTTATTTAATTAATTATTTTGCTTTATTCAAACTTTTTCATTAATCTGAGCAGAGCCACAAGTAACAAAAAATAATAAAAGTCTACTATATATATTAAATTATTCTAAACTTATTATAATTACTTGTCTTTACTATTACTGAAATTATTTATTTCATTCAATTGTATAGTGATAAATATCTCTCTGTAGCTGAACTTTAAGTAACAATAAGTAAATTTTACATTTAATTTATTTATCTGCAAATTTCTGATATAATCTTCTATTCTTGTATCTTGTCTCTTAAAATATGCATTCATCGTTACATAGCACATTACGTTAATGCATTCCCGTTTGTTAAATATTTTTTTAGTTGATCTACAGTTAACAGCCCCTCAAACGGATGTATTTAATGTTCAGTTACAGATTTATATAAAACTGCATTTATAACTATCTTTATATAACTATCTATATATAACTCTCTATGTATATATATATATAACTATCTATAAATAATTATCTATAAATAATTATCTATATATTACTATCTATATATAACTATATATATATAACTATCTGTAAACAACTGTCTATACATAGTTATCTATATATAACTATCTATATCTATATTCTGTATATAACAGCCCCTGTAAGACCCTCAAACGGTTGTATTTAATGTTTGGTTACAGATTTATAAAATTCTATATATATCTATCTGCACACACACATATAACTAAATTTATATAAATATTTATAATTATTGATTCAATTAAAATATATTAATTCTTATACAGAAATATTTCAATCAAAATGATTATATATTGAATTGGAAAATCATGAACTTCAGAGAATTTGAAGTAGTTGAATAATTTTTTTTTTTTTTCTAAAATTTAAAAAGCTTTGAAACCTGACCATATAGAGGTGAAAATTTGAAAGATTGTTTCTTCAAGTTATTTAATTTATTTCTAAAATTAAGCGATAAAAAATATATACTTATATTTTATACTCTATAAAATATTCAAAGAAATTATGATTGCACTGTAGTTGGAAATGTAAACAAAAGCTTGTTATATGCTATTTCATATAGTACGGTTATATATATATAAAGTTAAGTGTTAGTTTACATCCCATATTGTGAAGAGTAATTGAAGGAATATTCATAAGGTCAAGGCCACCATCAACAAAGTATTTAGAATTAGGAAATTATAACGGACAGAATATTAATCATAGCGAATTTTTGTTTTCTTCCTCACTCATAGTCTATAGTATGAATTTGCAAACATAACAATAAAAAGAAAAAAACGATAATAAGAGTTTCTGTATAGAGCTATATTTTTTCTAGTTCTTAAGAATAATATGTCTATTTATACTATTTGCTCTGAAAATTATTGTAATAAACGAAAAAGATGGTTTTGTTCAGATATTTCATTATAATTTACTTGTTACAATGTACTTCATTGCAATAAAATCAATACAGCACAATCTGAATTTGAAACGAGAAGTAAAAACTTAGAAACAATATAATACCATTTGTGAATTGAAAATAGCTGATAAATAAGAGCTTTAAAAATTGGTAAAACTCAATATATCCTCAAATTACAAGAAACAAAACATTCGACTGATATTATATTTATGTGAATTCAATTGATTTTCAGTGTCAAAGAGTTAAATCATTCGAAATTACTTAGTTATAAAATTAAATGTTTGTAATAGTACTTGTGAATATCAAGTATTTATGTATGCAAATTTACAATACCTTTAATACATTTTCTACGAGTATAACTCGCCATAATATACAATATTTCAACCCAAATAAAACATTTTTACTGTCTTTCATAAAAAAAAATTAATTCATGCAATGTGATTCATTTTAAGCGAATATCGTTTACTCTCTTTTAATAAATAACGTCACAAACAGCAACATAGATGAAAATAGAAAGATCGTTTGTTTCATAACAATGAAATCACATTACTTAAAAATTTTTAAATTAAAAATTACGTTCTTATGTTCATTTTCAACAGTACTTGACATTTTTGAATCATTTTGAAGTTTTGTTTCATTTGCAGTAGGTGCAGATATGACATTTTTTTAATCTCATTTTTGTTGTTCTTACTAGTGTATCTATTGCCTTTAAACTTATATTTACTAGTAGAATTAATTTATATTCTTGCGATTACCCATAACATAAGACAATACAAAATTTAACTAATAAAATTAAAATTTCGCAAAAAAGAATAACAATATTTGGAAAATCAATCAAAATACTCGAGCTAAAAGCTAGTGAAAAGAGATTGAAAATTTTGTAAACACAATCTCTTATTGATAAACTATTGAAAGAAATGTAGTGTTCCCACTAAATTTTAAGACAAGAAATTATTTGTATTATTTCCTTAAAAGAATGTTAAAACTGTATTTCCAAAAACCGGCTCCTAAAACTAATTTTTGACATATTTTAAGCCATTTTAATGCCTACTTCCGGTAAATTAAAGACTCACTTCCGTTTTTTTTTAAATTTTATAAAATTGATTATAACTTGACCTCTAGGTAACGTAGAAACAAAACAAAGTATGTTTTGGAAAGCCAAAAGATAGTTCTATTCAATAAAATAAAAAACAAAAAACATGTTTTTTTGACAGAATTGGGCCATTTCAAAGAGCTCGGATACCTTTAATATTAATAGATTTTCAAAAAATAATTCTATGTTAAATTAAATCTAAAATGTAGATCTTTTAAGTTCTATTTACTGATTCATTTCCTGAAGAGATGAAGATACTTAATAATATCCGTGAATAAGATTTGTCTAGTAATAATTTTAACAAATATCTCATTCAACATATATGCATTTTCAAGTTATATAATTGCAATACTATCATTCGGGTAAACATTTCAGTATTTGTATTCCATATTAGATGAGAATTCTACAATAATAAACAACTAAATATCCATACAATAACGTGTCTTCAATATAGTTTCTAACTCGGAAAAAAACCCACCTTATCTACACGCAAAACTAATTTTAAAAAAGAATATATTTATTTGTGATACCTGCTTATATATATATATATACTATAGATTAAATTACATGATAAAAATAATTAACAAAATAAAATTGTAGGAATTTTTTACTAAAATAGGAACCTTGATTAGAAATAAATAAAGAGCCCCAACTTCTCATTTTAGCTTAAAATATGTATTTAATAAAGAAGTGTTAGCGGGCATATTATGTGATATTTAATACTAAATAATATATTGAACAAAGTTAAGGTTTTAATAATATTGAATTTTGAATATGACGAAAAAAAAATATTTATGTATATTATATTATATTTATGTAATAAGATTAATAAATTTGATTGCTCCTCGGGTTTAGTTATCAGACTGCACATTCTCAGATATTCTCATAAAGTCACATAAGTGTTAAAAGATAAATAAAAGCGATTAACTTTAGAAATGTCTGTTTCTTACTCAAACCTCTCACCCTCTCACCCGGGGTTGATGGATCATGAGAATCTCTTATTACACTCTTACCCCACTGCTGGGAGAATTTCTCCTTCCATGGAATTTAGGGTAAGAGAAAGCAAATTGTAGCCCAGACGTCAGCTAAAATTTATATCGAATGTCTAAAATTTAGACTCTAAATCTACAGTCCAGTCAAAACTAGCTACCTCAGACTATTTAAGCTTCTCTTAGTTCCCGGAAATTCCAGAGAATGATACTTTGTCCCTGGGAATAAAAAAAGTATGAAATTCTTATGATTTCCGGGGTTCCCGGAAAAGAAAATTTCGAAAATTTCTTCACGAAAGTCTAATACATACCCTAAGCTTTATGCTGACAACTCAGAAATCCCTAGCTTATTGTTATTTATTTCAAGTAGTACTAGATTGTACTATAGAGTTACGAATTTTGTATGAATAGTGTAAATAATTTATATCTGGATGTGTAAAGCATTTATATTACTCTATGTTATATTTATTTTATGTTAAAATCGTAATATTCACAAGTAAACGCCGTCCCTTACGCTATAGTGGCGATTCAATGAGAACTTGGCGAAATCTTGGCGATAGAGCAAAGTTGGCATCATTTTTGGCAGCCAAGTTGGCATCATTTTTGGGGACTAAGTTGGCGACTTTAGTGACCATGTTGGAGAGTTCGGAATCCTCTGGAATCTTCTAGAAAGTTGTGGATCTCTCCACTGTCACGCTCAATGACACGAGTGGTTATATTTCTAGAAGTTTCTGTTGCGCCTTTAAATAGAGATGCTAGCCGGAACGAGAGTCAGTCTAGATTAAGCCAGCGAATAGTGAGGATTGTTTTGACTAGCGATTAGCTCGGCTGTGCTTGTGAATAATCTTTACTTACGTGTATTTTTAAACATTAGTGATTGTGTTTTATTGCTGTTGAATGTGTGAAGACCTTCGGATATTTACCCTGTGAATATTGCCGCTGAATCCTGTATTTAAAGGATTGGAATTTTTAATAATAAATTCACATCGCTCTTAAAGAACTGTTTATTTTCTTTGTAATTGTTTTGCATAAAATCATCGAACCCGGATCTACGTAACAATAGTAATTGTGTAGTGGTACTTTTACTCCAAAGAACACTGATTGGCAAGGATAAAAAAGTGGTTTTTTTGGTAATGGGTTAGACTCCATGTGCCACCAAACACCCAAAATAAAAGGGGTTGTTGAATCAAAGGATCTCTTAAATTGTTTGTAAAGAATTTTAAAATAAATATTTTTTCAAAAAAAAATGTATGTATTTTTTTTATTTCTGAAATACCGTGAAATAAGCACAACATATTAAATAAATCATAATAAATTATTTAATGAGTATAAACTAATATCAATAATCTGAATAAATTTATTACTAAAACGAATATTTCTTAAAAAATTGAGATTATGAAACAAGCTTTGTGAATGTCATTTATAATTTAAACTTTAAACTAAGAGTTTTAGTTTAACTTACCAAATTAAACTAAGAAAATTTTGGTAATAATTGAACAGGGATGATTGCTTGTAATATCGAGCAAGTAGCCCCACATCTTGTTTTTAGTAATTATCTTAACTATTCTAGTTTCCTTAACTGTCTAGTCTGGTTTCTTTGTTAGGTTCCTCTTCGATGGCTCATTAATGGATCGATCCTTTGTATATTGGTTTCATTTTATTTTTATAGTATAGTATTTTTCTATCATATTAAGTTCAATCTTTCGATAAATATATTATAACTAGTACTAATAGTAAATATTTATATACATTCTTTGATAATTTGAATTTATTCGTTTTTAAGTAGTACTCAATACAAAAAATAATAAATTTAAATAATGCTATGTATTATGTTTATTTACATTATATATGAATTGTAATATATATATATATACTCTATTAAACTATCTATAGTATTTCAAAACTTTTGTTCAAAATTTTTACCATATCCCGCTGAGTGGGAGGGGGAGAGAATAACGTTGATTGCTATTATTTTAAAATGTTTTGATTTAATAATTTTAAGTTAATTTGTATTCAAATTTTCCTTCATAACAAAATACAATTACACCAAAAAATGAATATAAATTTATTTAACGTAGAAAATAATGTAATTACCATTGAAAATCGCACAAACTCGAGAGAAATACAGCACAATAAATAAAATAGAATTAATTTTATGTATCTTGATCGGTCTGGTACCATTTGATCCCCGGACTAGTACCCGCCTACGGCACATAGGTGAGGGGCCATTTTAATAAAATTCTTTTTTTTTCCATTTCTAAATAGATTGTTGAACTATTTTACAGATAACTCCCGATAAATGTACCATGAAAGCCATCATAAAATTATAAGGGGGGGGGGGGTTAGTTAATTTTTGAAGCATCTAAATCAACATTTTCAGAATTTTCATGTTGTTTTTTTTCCTCTTTAATTCCAGAAATAATTATTAAAATGCAACAGTGAGATTTTCAAATCCTTGAGAACTTTTGTATTCAATAATTCATGCAAATATAAAATGTTCAAAATAACCGAGATGTTAAGACTTGATGAATTTGTATGAATTCTATTTAATTTTTGTAAGGTAAGAGTTTTTCTAAAATTCTCAGTGGTTCCCAAGCTTTTTTAACCCGTTGACCTTTCATAGTCAAAACTTGCCCACGAGCCCCTTATTATAGTCAAAACGTTCCCAAGTTCCCCAAGTAAAAAAGCTACATAAATGCATAGTATAAAAATTTTGAATTTAAGAAAAAAAAACCCATTTTGTTGAAGAATTATTTATTGAAATTATAACTTTCGTTTAAAATAAAATTAAAAAAAATAATGTCTTGGATGAACAATGATGAGATGTTATGAGTCTATTTATGTCTGTTTCAATGTTTGAAAGTAGAAACCGCAAATCCCCACGAGCACTAGTTTTTAGTCAGTTTCTTTCTTTCTTTTTTTCTTCTTTCTTTTTTTTTAGTGGTGAGGTTTTTGCGGCATTGAATCTACCAAATTGGAAGACGGTAGAGTATTCAACAACTTCTGTCCAATAACCTATGATACAGGATATAAAATTGGGATCCGTTTTTTGTAACCATATTGTGTGGTATCCTTGTTCAAACATTATTTTTATTCTCTCATGTGTAGATATTTCAATGAGATGCTCCTGAATTAATATGGATTCATCTGTGTTTGGGATCTGAGTTAGTTCACGCGCAAAAGGATAGAACACCGAGTAATGAATATGCATTAATAAATTATTGAATTATTGTTATTTATTTTCAAATGTCTATAAAAATAAAAATTGATCAATTTTTTTTTAAATTTATATTAAACCTTGTGCTGACCTCTTGACGTTGTTCAGAGACCCTAAATCAATTTTAATTTTCCACGGCCCCCTTGAATAGTATCAGGGATCCCTGGGGTTCCATAGGGAGCACTTTGGGAACCACTTGACTAATTGTAAGCAAATGTTCATGGTCATGAACTGGTAGCTGGCATGACAGTAGTTCCAGTCCTGTTGCCACTAAAGACCCTTCATTTTGAGGAGCTGATGCACTTCAAATCAGTCGTGGATCAAAGTCTACGCGTGTTGTGAAAGTTTGGGGAGTGTAAGGCTATCTCAGCTTTTTTCCCTCCTTTTTTCCTTTTTATACTCTATTCCATCGCCAATGATCTTCGCTTCGCTTTATATGTAGAGGTCGTTATTAAAAAAACTTTAAATCATATCACAGAATTGGTCTTAAAATTTATTTTGTCTGCTCTAATTTTTTTACCAAGCAGCAAATTAATTTAATTCAACAATTGAAATACGGTGAAAATCGCTTAGTCTGACACTAAAGGAACTACAATATTTTTCGTGTTAAATGCTGTTGTAAAGGAAAAGCAAACATATATCAACAATATAGGTTTATTAGCGTTTATTTTATTTGCATAGATATACATAATTTTTTTATAAAAATCATTGAAACGAAAACATTTACAAGAACTTAAAGAAATTTAATACAAAATTTTCAAATTTTTTGAAAAACAAAACGTTTATTTGGTTTTTGAAAAACAAAACATTTATTGGGTTTTTGGAAAACAATCTGATATTTTTTCTTTGCCTTATTTTTTAGCATCAAATTGTTAACAAATTAATCGATATCGTCCATTTTGTCATTCATTTCCATTGGAATGTGCGTTTAAATAAATGCGTACACTTTTCATGACGTTCCTCATTTCGGTTGATGTGAGAACAGGAGCTGCACAATATTCATTTCATTTTCATCTTCGGAATCTGTATAAATGATGTTTTTTGAGCTCTGAACAGACTTTAAAATGTCTTTTTCAGCCATAATCGAGACTGACCACCCATTATCATCATTTAACGCAATTAATTATTCTGATAATACAGTAGGATTGACCAACCCGGTTGGTGGTTTTCCGTATTTTGCTCATTCCAAGAAGTGAAACATTTTCGTGCTAAGCGATGGTCGTTTCGTGTTAAAAGAAAAAATGAATTAAAATGCATAGTAATTTGTGGAGGTTCGTCGTATTATTTCGTGTTAACCGATATTTCAATTTAAACGTTTTCGCATTAAACAAATATTACTGTATATAAAAACGTATTCATATTTCCCAAAATAATCCAACAGCACTGTAATGGGATATAAATTGATGAATCTGATAAATTTCGATCAAACTGATGTAAAACGGAATATAGTATATTTTCCCTTAAAATTTCAAAGCATTTCATATATTGTTAATATTGTTGTTAATCAGGAAACATTTTTTTTCTAAAAAAGAATATTTAAAATCCAAGAATTTCTTTTTTAGCACAGTATTTTTTTTCATTAGAATATTTTATTTTCATTTTAATATTTTTTATAATACAAAAGTACAAAAATAAGACAAATATTCCACAATTAAAAACAGTTTAAAGTTTTTTAAACCTGTGAATTCCAATATCTCCTTTTTTTTTCAATCTCTCCTCTTTTTTTCCAATCTTCCCTTAAATAATAAGAATAAGCTGGCATTAGCAATATAATTTGGGAATAACATTCTTTTTTATCGAAAGCAGGCTTCGCTGCTCTCTCTCACACGACTGAACCAATCATACGATAATATTCTATAAAATAATTTTATAGAAGTGTGAATCATTCCCAGTCCTATCTACTCTCATCACAGTAAAAGCTTTCGAGTACTAAAATAAATCGATATTCCAGGAAAAGTAAAAATTTGCCTTATTGAAACCAATCCTATAAATGTGAGGAACTCTCCCCCGAGATTACATACATCAGTTTTACACCTTTTTTCCACCCTCTTTTAAACAGACCCTCATAGTCCCCAACCCCCTATCTCACCCATCCCTGCTTTACAACAGGACTCCCAACACTGCAAAAGTGTCACAACATAAAATGAAAGAAATATAGGTCCAACGTGACACTACATATAAGTTTCTTGTTTTAGCACTGCATGGCAACGATTGTTTTTCAGTGGTCCACTATAACGGAGCCCATATCGCAAGGGACCAGAAAGAAATATAAATCGGATATTCCCGCCAAGTCGTAAGATTTTGGAGATTTTGTTACAGATAGGCCGAGGTTGGTTGCTTTTGGCCGCCAAATAAATTTATTTTCTCTGGGATTTTAAGGGGCTTACCGGGATGAAGTTTGGATCGACCGGCCTTTGGAGGGTTTGGATAGAGTTATGGGCTGAATGTAATCCTTTGGTCAGTTTTTCTTAAACGGGATAGGAAAAATCGATGGGTTTATTTTAAGTTTTTAATACATTATTAAATTTTTTGTTATAGGTTTAGTAACTTTATTCCTGAGTAAAGTCGAAATAGAGAGTTTGCAATTTAGTAAGACTTCACATTAAATGAATTCTAATTTTAAAAAGAAAATGAATAAATAATAAAAGATCTGAATCATAATTTTGAAAAGAAAATGAAGAAATAATAAAAGAACTGAATAATAATTTTGAAAAGAAAATCAAGAAGTAATAAAAGGATGAATAATAATTTTAAAAAGAAAATGAAGAAATAATAAAATAAATTAATTATAATTTTTAAAAAAAATGAAGAAATTAAAAAAAAACAAGATAATAATTTTTAAAAAAATGAAGAAGTAAACAAGAAATGAATTCTAATTTTAAATAAGTTTAATTTCACGAACTGAAACTTAAACTGTGCATTATTTTCTATAAGGATTAATAATATAAAAAATAGGATCAAAATTATTTTCTATGACAACTTTAAATAATTACGTTACTAAGAATATATTGTTAAATCCAATGTCTTAATGTATTTAATATATCTTTTATATTAACCCTTTTAGTGCCACTGGCGTGTATACACGTCCTGCTCAGCTGGTGCCTTTAGTGCCCCTGAAGTGTATAGTCGTCCTTTCAAAGGATGACTTTTTGTATTGTGCTGCTCTGCTGAAAACTAGGCATGGCATTGACAGTGCTTCCAGACAATTTACTTATTTCGGAGAAGAGGTGGGGAATTTTGTGTGAAAGGTGGTATATTCCAGAAACGATAAAATTCATAGCTAAGCAGTTTTTTCTTTCATTTGAGTGCGTTTCATTTGCTTTCATTTTCCCTTACGAGTGTATAAGAGCTTTTTTTTCAATATTTTTGTAAGAATGCACTGAATGTGATAGAGGTTCGTGATCTATTGCTGAATGTATTTCTATTTCTATTTGAAAAAGTTGGTTTAGTTTTCTAATATTTTCTATATTTGTATTGAAATGTATGGGATTTTTGTCAATTTTTTTGAAAGTGTATGCATTTTTTTAATTTTTTTTATTATTAAAATGAAAACATTTTCTTTAAAATCCGCCATTGTTTGTTTGTTTTAAATATAGCGACCATTTTCGTACTCCATGTTCAAATATTATCAATGATAGTAAATTGTAAGTTTTAGCATATTTGATTGAATTAAAAACTTTACATAAATTTTTTAAGGAAATTAGGCTTAGCAGGGAAATTCATCCTGTCCCGTAAGTGCGTATCCTTGCCAAACGTACGGGTCTGGGGAAGCGCTTCTTTCTCCTTCCGCTGGTCCCGAAGGGGTTAATCTATAAAACACGTAGTTTTTCTTTTACAATATTACATCTCTAAAATTTATCAAAACGGATCTTAGAGAGAAGAATTTTTTTTTCTATTTTGGATCATTTCAAGTGTTATTCTCAAAACGAAAAAAAAAAAAAAAAAAAATACGTATTTAATGAATTAGAGATTCACTTTTATTTCTATGCATAAATAGGGGTTTTCAAAATGTTTATTTGATCATCTTAAATTCTTATTTGTTATAAATATTTTATACATAGTTACTTTTTTACATCAGAAACCAATTAGAATTGCTTGGGTATAGATTTTACTTCGTGTGTCTTATTCAATCAATTTAAGTTTATTATTATTTCAATCACCCTTGTTTTATCTACAAGTATTCAAAAAAAAAATTGGTACAAGTATTATCCCGTCGACCTATTTCGTCAAATTAATAAAGCCCTCGAGTAGCTGAACAGTGTGACGTTAATATTCAATCAATCATTAAATCGTCAAATTAATAAACGTCGCCGATATACAACCAAGAATGAAAAACATGTCGACGCATGTTTAAACACAATAATAATAACGATAATAGCATTTGGCGAAATTTTTTAAATTACCAACGTCTTCTGATTTGGCGAGATTGATTGACTTTAAAATATTAAGTACTAAAAATTCTTCTCAGTGTACTCTTATGTCTCATTCTATGAGAATAATCAATATAATTCTTTCAGGGACACTGAAGATCTTCTGTGATAGAATAGTACACTTAACTCTTATATAATTGAATTACATTAGATTTAAAAAAGAACATTTTTCTATAAGTACAATCAAAGATTAAAAAGCATGTAATTAACTAATGTGTTAATTAATTGTTGCATAAATTACAATTTATAAATTTAAAAATACAATCCCCTTACATCAATATGTTAAATGTATCCTTTGGGCGTTTCAAGCATACTAAATCAGTTTGACATAGTATTTCCTCATGTTACTATTCATTACGATATAATTAATAAACCATAAAAAGAAGCAAAATTCAATTCATCCATATTTATGAAATATATTACTAATAAAAATTAACATTATTTAAAGTAATTGATAAATGTAATTCCTTAAACTGTTTGATAAAATTTGAATTTACTTATTTATCTAATATGCATAAAAAGGACTGCTGGGACTGAAATGAATAAATATTATCAATTGGAGTTACTGCTGCTCTAGATTATGCAAAAGGGTAGAGCTATCCATATTTTATAAACACACGGATACGTTTTTATACCATATTTAGATCCCATACAAGATTCCTTGCTAAATTATTTGAGCATGTCATATTTAAAATTTGTAAATGAAACAATTTAACTTTTACATAATATGAAAAAATCTTATACGTCTAATGCCACGAAACATATACTTGTTTTCCAAAATTCGTGTACATTTAGGGGGTCTATGCACGCAGCATTTTCTCTGTAACTTTAATGTTAAAAGGGACAAAGGTTAAGGAATATTTTTTTTAAAAAAAAATGGGTGGTCGTAATGGTTTAAAAAAATGTGTGCTTCTCAAACTGTGGGGCCTACCCCCCTAGGGGCGGGATAACCCTACGGGGGGCGAGTATATCTAAAAGTCGAAAACAAAAGATTATTTTTAAAAAAATTAATAATTTACTGAAAGGAAGCAAAACAAAATGCATTCTGAGATCATAAAATACAGATTTACACTGATATAATACACTTATAAATGTATCAGTACTGCACAATGTCTTTCATAATTAATTTAACAGTACTAAGTTAAGAACAAGTTTAATAATTACCAGTGACCCTATGGGAATGTCATACAATTATATGCAAAATTTAATATTTATCTTGTGATAATTTGTATGGTTTATAATTAAAGTTGTATTTTAACTTTACGTCAAAGTATGTTATTATTGAATTCAATACATTGTATTGTATGGAGGGGGCGTGATGAAAATTATTATTGAAAATTGGGTTCCAAGTATAGAAAGTTTGAGAAGCATTGTCGTACAGTCTCTAGTTTTTTAAGTTTATCTGTTGCATTAGAATTATTTTAATAATTATTGAGAAGAATTTAATGTGAAAAGTGTGGGATAACGAGTGAAATTAACGATTGTTAAATTTTTGAATAACGTATTCGACAAAATCTTACATTAAAATATTTATTCATAAAGTACCAATATGTGTGCAATATTTAAAAGTTACCAGTACTATAAATTGGAATGCTAAAATATTTCTAATTAATTCTAATTAATAAGTGTAATTAACAAGCATCTAATCAATAAGTGTAAAAATTTAAGCTATATTAGAAATAAAAGGAATTAAAGTTTATAAATTGTCCAATACAAATTTGAAAATGAATTTTCTTACTAATTTTTGTTGAGTGATCTTAATTCATCTAGTAAATAAAATATAGAAATTCAGCCATAGACATTAATTCAGTATGAATGAGTCAGTGCACTGTACAGCAACACGAGGTTTATTGGTGACGGACCTCGTAATTTTGAGCCTCGATCAAGTTATAAATACGACATCTGTGAGCTGATGCTCTTCTCTAAACTACCATTCTACGCCAACGGTGGACTTTGAACTAGACAGATTTAATGTGCATCAACCCCCTCATATAGCATGTGTTTATTCAGTGCCACTAGGAAACTAACCTGCTACATACTGGTCACGAGTACATGACCATAACCACTAGGCTGCCGCTATTCATACAAAATCTCATTAGAAAAATCACATAATATAGTGTCCGAGCTTAAAGTATCCAAATGTTATGGCTTATTATTACGGAACTATTCATCAGAATGTAATAAACTGTTCATATGTGTATTGGAAATCCCTCCGAGATATTTTGGGCCCAGTCCAACCGGCCGCACGTACGAGTATCATTCGGCAATTACAGACTATCAACTAGTTACACTGACTTCATTAGTAAAGATGTGGACGCCATAGCAGAAGATGCAGTACGTTCTAAGGTTAACGTAATTTCAATCAGTCACGCGTGTACAGCGACGAGTTCGAACTAATTTGCTTAGATTTTTTGCCATTTTGGGTGTTACAATTTACAGATTATAATTTTCACTCATTACTTTTTGCTATATTCGTCTTGTATTTTTATGAAATTAGTACTTATTAAGAATTAGATTAAAATGAAATAATTATGATATTCAATACAGCAATATATAAGCATTATATTAATATGGAAAGAATAGCATCACTTCCACATTACATTATTGACATAATTACGTTTTGAGCATAATATTTGTTTTATTTCTATTTCTAATGAGGATGCGGATTTCTACTTTACCATTTCAAGCCTAGTACATTTACCGGGTGCTGGTATCTCTTTTAATTGCAGCACCATATAGGTGGTACACCAAACGCCGCAAGTATTTTGATGCCCAGTTTTCTCCCCAGAGGACGCTACATTAGCTCTTATGATGCGAAACCGAACTATGAATTAATTTTGGTGAGAGTACCCAAACCAAACAGGCACTCTAGGAATCTTTAACATGCCGCATTATAATACGAGTTGAACGTTATTGATTTTTTGTATCAAGAAAATCAACCAACTTATGCTGGGGTCAAACCCGTAAACTTGGGCTCACAAGGCCAGCACCAAATCAACTACGAAAAAAAGAAACCAGCTGGCACTTCTACAATACATCATTAACCAAATTATGTTATTAACATAATATAATTCGAAAAACCTTTTTACGTTATTAATCTTTTGACAAAGTGATGAAAAGCCGAAATTAAGCTTCATTCAGAAACATATACTTTAACTCATCATCTACCGACGATACTTATAAGTACCACTCACTTTAAAATTACATAGAATGACCATTTTTACAAATACTCTGACGATACTTAGCAAGAATGTTCTTTTAAATCCACTGTTCCAATATACGTAACAGCACGGGTTCTATGATGAGTATTTTAGTGGGGAAGGCGAATAGTTTATAGCATAAATTGCGTTTTCAGCTGAAATTTTGATCGGATTGCGAAGATTGTCATTTTTTGTTCCTAAAAAGTAGTTAATGTCTAAAGGTATCTTCTTTTTTTCTTCTGTATGTTATTAAAGACCTTAGAAAATGATTTGACTATTTATTTTATGTGAACAGTGTATATGTCGCAGAAAAATGATAAAATTAGGAATCTCATCAAATCCCTAAGGGAAATGATCACTTGACGATAGATGCTCAAATAACGTCTCTTTAAGATCATTTCCCTGATAAAGGTAAAGGATTTGAACGAATCTATGAGCTGTTTCAGTGAAATGAGGAAATAATGTCAAGAGTTTAAAAGTGTTTTTTTAACAAATATGGTGCATTATTAAGCGTAGAAGTAAATTATACAACGATAGTCAATGAAATACAAATTATTTATTTGAAACTAATTAACAAATAATTAGAAAATTAGGCTGGTAACAATCCCTATGTTAATCCTATGGTGCCATTTTTTTTTAAAGATATGGGGTTGATATTTAGAGGATGGATAGTACTACCTTTATGGTTAGGAAGTACAAGGACTCGACCTCCCAGATGTCTCGCCGGGGCGCAGCCCCACCCTCGGTATAGCAGTTTGCCAATGCAATTCCTGACTAGTTCATTTCATCATTTCATTGAAATACTTCAGGGATTTGATAAAATCACTTACTTTCATCAGGGAAATGACCTTGAAGAGACGTTATTTTAACATCTCTCGTAGGGATTTGACGAAATTCCTAATTTCGTCATATATATTTAATTTTACATTTAAACATCTTTAATTAATTAATTAGTTCTAAAGGATTAAATTTCTCAAATATGAATATTTTGTTTATGTATATCCCTTTATATTCAATTTAGTGTTTCAAAAAAAGTATTGTATGAAAAGAACTGTATTAAATCACATGAGTTAGATAAAGGGTTAAAGACACTTTACATACAGATAAAATTCAACTTCCGTCATTTGATTAAATTAAGTTTTAAGAGAGTATTACATATTCTTAAATTAAATTCATATCTTTTCAATGCATTCTAAATAATACAAAATGTTCGATTTATAAGTACATTTAAACTACAAAGAGGAAAAATGTACGGAAAGCCTTACACTTTGAATAAATTCTATTTATCGGAACCATCACTTAAGTTTTACTGAAGAATTCCAGAATTCCGTTCAAAGTTCACCCCTTTA
>BMAV01001081.1:286908-316648 GCA_019973955.1 Trichonephila inaurata madagascariensis
TAAAGGGGTGAACTTTGAACGGAATTCTGGAATTCTTCAGTAAAACTAAAGTGATGGTTCCGATAAATAGAATTTATTCAAAGTGTAAGGCTTCCCGTACATTTTTCCCCTTTGTAGTTTAAATGTACTTATAAATCGCGAACATTTTGTATTATTTAGAATACATTGAAAAGGCACGAAATTAATTTAAGAATATGTAGTGCTCTCTTAAAACTTAATTTAATCAAATGATAGAAATTAAGTTGTATCTATATGTAAAGTGTCTTTAACCCTTTATCTAACGCATTATGATATACTGCAATTTTTTTCCCTGCAATACTTTTTTTTAATCACTACATTGAAAATAAAGGGATATACATAAACAAAATACTCAAATTTGAGAAATTTAATCCTTTAGAGCTAATTAATTAATTAAAGATACTCAAATGTAAAATTAAATATATATGTCGCAGGGAAATGGCGAAATTAGGAATTTCGCCAAATCTTAAGAGAGATGATGAATTGACGAGAGATGTTGAAATAACGTCTCTTCAAGGTCATTTCCCTGATAAAAGAAAGTGATTTTATCAAATCCCTGAACTGTTTCAGTGAAAGGATGAAATGAACTAGTCAGGATTTGCATTGGAAAAATGCTATACAGTAAGAGGGGGGGAGACATCTGGGAGGTTGAGTCCTTGTACTTCCTAACCATACAGGTAGTATTATCGATCCCCTAAATATCTATCCCATATCTTTAAAAAAATGGCACCATATGATTAATATAGGGATTGATTACCAGCTTAATTTTCTAATTATTTGTTAATTAAATTCGAATAAATAATGTGTATTTCTTTGACTATCACACTGTATTACTTACTCCTACGTTTAATAATGCATCATATTTGTTACATAAACACTTTTAAACTCTTGACATTATTTCATCATTTCACTAAAATAGCTCAGGGATTCATTCAAATCCCTTACCTTTATAAGAGAAATGACCTTGAAGAGACGTTATTTGAACATCTATCGTCAAGTGATCATTTCCCTTAGGGATTTGATGAGATTACTAATTTCATCATTTTCCTGCGACATATACACTGTTTACATAAAATAAATAGTCAAATCGTTTTCTAAGGTCTTTAATAACATACAGCAAAAAAAAGAAGATACCTTTAGACATTAACTACTTTTTAGGAACAAAAATGACAACCGATCAAAATTTCAGCTGAAAACGCAATTTATGCTATAAACTATTCGCCTTCACCACTAAAACACGCATTATAGAACCCGTGCTACTACATATATTGGAATAGTAGAATTAAAAGAATATTCTTGCTAAGTGTCGTCAGAGTATTCGTAAAAATGGTCATTTTATGTATATTTAAAGGTAGTAGTACTTATAAGTACCGTCGGTAGATAAAGAGTAAAAGTATATATTTCTGAAGGAAGTTTAATTTCGGCTTTTCATTACTTTGTCATAAAATCATTTTTCGAATTATATTATGTTAACAACATAATTTAGTTAATGATATATTGTAAAAGTGCCAGCTGGGTGAGAGAGAGACGTAGTTGATTTGGTGCTGACCTTGTGAGCCCAAGTTTACCGGTTTGACCACAGCATAAGTCGATAGATTTTCTTGATGCAAAAAATCACCAACGTCCATGTCGTATGATAATGCGGCATGTTAAAGATCCCTAGTGTCTGTTTGGTTTGGGTAGTCTCGTCAAAATTAATTCATAGTTCGGTTTCGCATCGTCAGAGCTTAGGTAGCGTCCTCTGGGGAGGAAACTGGGCATGAAAATTACTTGCGGCGTTTGGTGTATCACCTGTATGGTGCTGCAATAAAAAGAGATACCAGCAGCTGGTAAATGTACTAGGTTTGTAATGGTAAAAAAGAAATCTGCATCGTCATTAGAAATAGAAATAAAAAAAATATTAAGCTCAAAATATAATTATGTCAATAATGTAATGTGGAAGTAATGCTATTCTTTCCATATTAATATAATGCGTGTATATTGCTGTATTGAATATCATAATTATTTTATATAAATATAATTTTTAATAAGTACTAATTTCATAAGAATCAAGACGAATATAGCAAAAAGTAATGAGTGAAAAATATAATCTGTAAATTGTAACGCCCAAGCTTGGGAAAAAATCTCTGCAAATTAACTGGTAGAGGCTTCTATGACTAAGTAAAGTAAAAAATAACTATCAATATGTAAATCAATTCAAAATATCATTAAACTTAATACTAATGATATGAAATATAATAGGTTATTATCATGTACAAAACACTCTTGATTTTTTAAAAATATTACATACATTATCACTATCTTAAATAACCAAATAATAAATACACGGCAGTTAATTAATCATTATAATCCTATTAGTTGATGAATGAATATTATTTTCCCAGAAGTGAACTTCTTAATAATGATGAAATTAATAGCATATAGTTCATCATTAGCATTGCCAATTAGATTAAGATACGTAGAGTGAAAATGTGTACACAGGAAATATATCATTGTTTGATTATTGTTAGTTTTTTATAATTAAGCAGAATAAGGATTAATTTTAGATATAAAAAATTCACTACTTTCAGCAAATTAATCGAGTAATTTATATATTTATGTAGATAAAAATTATATAATTAATATATTGTGCTTTTAATAACAATTTAAGAATAAATTAGCATAATTATTGTTATCAGGTTCATGTGGAAAGCATTTAAACAGTTTATATATATCATACCATTATAATTAATACAATGTTTAATAAACGAATTAAAAGGAGTATTATAATTTTTGAAGCTTCGATAAAAATACAGAGTGCGGCCAAAAAAACTCGGACAAATTTCTTGCCTCCTAAAATAGTTAACGAATTTTCTTTTAATTGGTGTTTTCATGTTTCCTTATCGGACACTTTAATAAAAAATTTATATTTAGATATATTTCTTAGTTTTTACTTTGATTTATGTGTTTTTGATAATGTCGAGTTAATGGCCGGCTATTTTAAAGTTGTTTCAGCAAGGAAAACGACAGTTCGTTTGCTGAATGTACCTCGGCAAACAGTGTCTGATACAATCTGCCGTTTTAAAGAGCTTGGCAATGATGGTCAACGTCCAGGAAATGGGCGATAACGCACTGTAAACAATACAAGGAATCATAAGGCCATCGAAAAGCGAGTCCAAAGAAATACGAGGGTTTCAATGAAACAAATCGCTCGTGACATGAGGATAAGGGACACATCGTGAGGCGAAAAAGCAAAAACGGGGCTTGAACTGAAGTCTTAAAAGTTGAGAAAAGTTCAGCCTCTCACTGAAAAAAAGAAACTCGTACACCTCCGAAGATGCCGAAACCTTTTGAGACGGGCCGAAAGTCAGCGATGGGAGAGATTCCTTTTCAATGATGAGAAGCTCTTTTTGGTCCAACAAGTTCATAACTCCCAAAACGATAGAATTTGGTGTATGGACGCTCTAAGCACCTCGGCAATTGTTGAACAGAGCCAATATCCAAAGTCAATCATGGTCTAGGGCGGAATTTGTTCAAGTGACTAAAGACCTTTGGTTTTTTGTGGAAGATGGAGTTAAAATCAATCAAATAGTGTACCGGAGAGACATTATTGAAGATGCTGTACCGTGAAACCAAAAGCTTCGGAATTGCAAACTGGACTCTTCAACAAGACTCTGCACCAGTTTGCAAAGCCAAAAAGACACAAAAGTGGTGATAGTCGAATTTTCCAGACATGATATCATCTGAAGATGACCACCTCTTCGCCACCTGTCACTCCCATGGATTACAGTGTATAGTCCATTTTAGAGTCCAAGACCTGCACTAAACCGCACAACGCTTTTGACTCTCTAAAGCAATCACTTCTGCGGGAATGGGGTACATTAAAGATAAAAGACTTGAGGTTTAATGTTGAAAATTTCTGCAAGCGTTTGCGCCTCTGCATTGCTACAAACAGTGGTCACCTTGAAACCAATTAAATTTATTTATTAGTACGAGTATACTCTTATTATTATTTGTTATATTTTGTTAATTTCTTAATTTTTTATAAAGTTTTATTAAAAATTATTTGTTTGGGTTTTCTTGCCGCACCCCGTATTTATACCTTAATTATCATAATTTTTCGCACAAATTATTATATCATGAGTGTGTCTATCGAGGTGAATTGATTCAAAATGATGTAAATATGTATAGTATTATAAACGTATTTGCCTTAGTTATTTATACTATTATCTTTAACTTGCAGATTATTAATAATATTTTTTGCAAAATAGATTGCAATAAATTAACGCGGGTGAGATAAGTAAAGTAAATTTAAAGATCTTTCATAACGCAATGAAATTTTATAGAATACTTATTAAATTTTGGAGTTGTATTTTTAGAAATTTAACTTTACACACTCTCACACACATCGTAGTACACCACATAGGTTACATACACACATCGTAGTACACCACATAGGTTACACACACATAGTAGTACAAACAGTTCATACACACACACACACACACGCAATGAGGAAAACCACTATTCAGGGTAATTATGTTGGTCCGAGGTCCCTTTGAATAGGGACCTAAATGTATTTACCTCTTATTCACGATATTTATTTAATGTAAGGAATACTCAAAAAGGTTTCAAAAATAAAAAATAAAAAAAAAGTGTGAAAAGTAAATAAAGATAGTGATCTTTTGAAGTTTCAAAAGCAAGTTTATGCTCATTGTTTATATTACAAACTATTGTCAAATACTTATACTTTAAAAAAAATCAAATAAGCATGACTAATCAATTTAAACCCTAAAGGAGAAAGAAGAATGGGGAAAAATATAACACTAAAATTTGTTCGATGCCTCAATTTTTGAGCAAAACAGAATATATAATGATGGAATTACAAGTCTAGGGAGTGCACCTTTTTTTCTTAGGATTCAAATTAGAAATAAAAATGCTGATTTAGGTACATTAAATTCTCTTAGGGTAGCTTTTTAAACAGATATTGCAATTATCAAGAGCTTAAGTTATGAGTGATGTAAACTTATAGTAAATAAAGTCATGTGAAAAGAAGATACTTATATTGTAAAAACATTACATTTGTAACTTGTTGAATGAAAAGAAATCTGTTTACAGGCTCACTGTGTTTCTTAATATATATATATATATATATATATATATATTATTTTTTCAGAAGTATTACTATACAGAATATTTAAGCTCAAAATTATTAAAAACTTTTTATGTTATAAATAGCTGTAAATTGTGCTACTTTTTTATTAATATGATGTTGTATAGTTATTTATTCTCCAATTTTTATTTCAAAACTTTTTGTTTTTCATTACTAGCAAGTTTAAGTGAAATTATTTTTTGACAATGAATGAAGTACTTATTGGATGATTTTTCGAAATAATATAGTAAATAAAATACCTCTTTTGGTAAATTATTTTTATACTTTCATATACATATTTGGATATTATAATATAATAATTTAAATAAATCATTCGCAATTATGATCTACCTAATAACCATTTGTAATTAATTTGTAAAACATAGTCCATTAAGAATTATAATTCCATTATTTGAGTTATAGTATGGTGTTTGTTTCTATTTTAGTATGATCTGAATCTTATTGTTGTAGTCTTTGTATTATGAAGAAAGTGTTGGATAATATTATGACTTGCATTTGTATAGGTTTCATGGAGTATAAAAAAAGTACTTAATATGCCTCTTGAAAAAAGTGAATAATGGCAAAAAAGTATTATTAATGCGAAAGAAATAAGCATCTATGAAGATAGTTTTTTATATTATTTCAAGAACTTATGAGATTACTAGCATCTCTTCAAAATACTTCTTTATTGGCTAAAGTTCACAATGCATTGGATTTAACATTTTTTTTTTTTTTGCATTATTCTTCATTCTTTTGATTTTCTGAAGACATAAATTATGCTTAAATTTAAAAAAGTAAATAAAAAAGAATACTCTAGAACAATTGATCCAACTTCGTTATTGAGAAAAGTCATTGTTTGCGAATTTAGGAGGACTTCAAGAAAAGGACTCAAAGAGGAAAAAATAAAATTATTTTCTGGAAATATAAATCGAAAATTAAAGAATATTTGTTAATCTCTCAAAACATAGTTATGACATACCACAATTTCTAAATATGAATGACTATCTTTTCCAAGACAAGTATTAGCAACTGTTTTGTTGTTGAATTTTTAAGTTTTCGAATTAACTTGTATAAAACTTCTCAATACCGTAGTACATAAATATACCGGGAAACAAATGGAAAACACTGTGAACCAAGAACTAATTTTTTAATACAGTATATAAACATAATTGCTAATATAGTTTTCAAGATGAAAATACTTGAAGATGTAAAACACTATAAACCTATTTTTAACAGTCCTTGAATTATTTCTAACACAGAATCCAAAGTAACAATGCTCCTGACATATACGCAAAACAAGAGAGAAAAAACTTTAATTGAGACTTGAAACATATCTGCTCATAAAACAACCGCTGCATTAGGCTTTCAAAAGAAAACAAAGAAGAGGAGGAAGAAAAAAATTATTCTTTGTAGAAATCAAGACGGCTTCACGGAAATGAGTCCATTTACATGAGAGTCACAAAAATTGCAGATCACAAAAACTCCCGTAAAAGAGTCATGGCAGATTAAGAGCTGTCGGTTGGAAAAGACGATTTTATATATGCAAATGGCAAGGGTGTGCGGTTGTATCTTTATTGCCTCCTTAACTGTAACTTCAAACCCTCCTTCCTCTTTTTTTATCTCCAATACCTCGCATTGGAATTTGCGGGTTTTGCCTTTTTAAGAATTCTTGTTATAAAGAAAGTTAAGACCTGTTTTTTATTGCATTTATTTGAATTCTTGCCTTGATCGAAAAGTTGTATTTATGAAACTGTGATGAGAAGAGGAAAGGGGAAAAAAAAGGTTGAGCATGGGGTATCAACCTGAATACCTAAGTGATGTATGTCGGTATGGGTGAGTTTGGGAAGTTTCATCATTAAGTGAATAGTAGTTTAATTGAATAAGAGTCGCTGTATGTGTGTGCGTTCGAAAACAAGCTGCGGTTAGGGATTTGCAAGGTATTTAGCATAAAGCATACCCCTTTCATTTTGAGTTGCGATAAAAAAAGGAATATTAATGAGTTCGGGGTTTAAAAAAATATTTGTGTGGAAAAATTCTCTTTTTAAAAAGTAAAATATCTGTTCATTGTAAAAAAGTGAGGTTTAATTTCCTTTAAATGGCTCTTTCCTTTTTATCCTTTAAAAGAAAATTATCCTTTTTTTTTTAAAAAAAAAAGAATGATGTAACACAATTTGACAAAAGCTCTATTTGCATAACATAAAATTCGAATTTTTAAGCTGAAAACTTAAATTGCTAATGTTCATTGCTTAAATAATGAACTGGACATAATATTTATTACATGTTATACAAAATTATGAAACTTAATGAGATATTTGATTAAATCACACACACACACACATAGAGGTGGGCAATGGGCTTAATTCATGTGTCGTCATAGTCACATGATAGTGAAAGCCACGTGATTCTTGGCAATCAATTCAAAAGCTCATGTGACGTCATAGTCACTCGATGAAAACTATCTTGTGTTTCCAGCTAATCAGTTAACGAGCTTCGGTGTTGCCAAGTTTTGCTCTTTGCAGAAACTTTCTCTTAAAATGTATATGCACAAAATGCATTTTATTTAAAAATATAAAATACAATTTTTTTTTTAATTTTAAAAACTCTTTTTGAATATTTTTTTCCCCTGACATTTAAACATCTTTATCCAAATATGAAATTTAAATTTTTATCTGAGTTTTACAAATAGAACAACAAGTACTATTAGTTTAATGTTTGTTTTGAATTCAAAGGAGAGCACATGTTTGTCTTTGTCATGTGATGTCATGAATTGAGCCCATGGTTTTGTCTAGAACAGTGATTCCCAAAGTGGTCTATATGGATAACCAGGGGTCTACGATGACATGCAAAGGGTCCACAAAAGCGAAAAAAATAATTTGGAGGTCCATGAGGTGTTGTAAATGGTTGGCTACGATAGTGGCTAGCATTAAACCATATAGTGAGTATAATTTTTAAAGAAAATATAACCAAATATAAACCAGATTTTCCCTATTTGATAGATTTATTTACTAAATTTAATGATGTTGATTTGCAGTTACAAGGTTAAAGAATAAATTTATTAAGGTATCCGACTACGTTCGGAACCGCGATTTTAAAAAAGCGCATAAATGGATAATTGTCATGATATTTAGTGTCACTTAGATTAGAATACACGTATAAAATGGTTTTAAGGACATTTTTTGACAAAATATAAATTATTTAAATACACTATTTTGGCAAAGAATTAACTTAGAATAATCTTTTTTCCAAATGTTCTCCTTTGAAGAAAAATGCTTCTATTATAACAATATTTTGCTTGTATATAGCTCAGACCTCTCTACAGAGGCTCAACTAGAATTTTTGAAAAATTCACATTATTTTCAGAGTTATCACCAATTTAAATAATTATCGGCGTTTTTTTCTTAAACTTGCTCCCCTCTGTTGTCGTAAAATATGGATAAACCCACTTCTAAGTTATATATTTTAAAAATTCTAGTTAAGCCTCTGTACAGAGATCTGAGCTATATACAGGGAAAATATCATTATAATAGAAGCATTTTTCACAAAAGGAGAACATTTGAAAAAAAAATTATTCTAAGTGAATTTTTTGCCGAAGTATTATATTTAAATAATTTTTTTTGTCAAAATATCCTTAAAATAATTTTATACTTGTCTTCTAATCTAAGTGACACTAAATATCATGAAAATTATCCATTTATGCGCTTTCTTAAAATCACGGTTCTGAACGTAGTCGGATACCTTAAAACAAGGACCATCATTTCAGTGTTTACTTGTCAAAATTGAGCTAAAGGAGTATAATATTGGATACCACGAATTTTCCCTAATTCTCAGTTGGCCACAGTCAGTGTCAGTGTTTCAACCTATATTCAACATTTACATTCCCTTTATTAAGATTTTGAAACTAAGTTTGAGAATGATTTGCCAATGATAATTACCACAATAGACAATAAATTCATATTGTCACAATGGGAAAAAAATGTTATATTATAAGGGGAACTGATCAGAATAGGCAATAAAGGAGATTTTAAAGTGTTGTTGCTGCTCATCTTCATGTTTATCCAAGCTAGACCAAATCCATCATCTCATTCACTCTCAAAAAGTCCAACAATATTAGAGGTTTATCATAAAGATCTTGTTTGTAAAGCCCCAGATAGTCAAGAATGTGGTCTGGAGATGCCTGGCAGGCAGAACACCTTACACAAGTTGGAAACATTTTGTTTCCATCCTTAAAAGTCAAAGTCTTCTCAGATTTTAAAACAAAGTTTAAAAACGGATGTCTGCAATTTTGGATTTAAAAAACCTACCTGTTATTTACTTATTTTACTGTTAGAAATTTTATTCTTTTAAAGTAAGTTGTGCTCTATATATCAGTTGTCAAAAAGGCATTTAAATTGATAAATTTGCCAAAATTCTATATTACGTAAGCAGGGGTCTACCCAAAATAGTAAAACATGGTAAAGGATCTATGAGACAAAAAAGTTTGGGAACCTTTGGTTTACATTGGAGATCCGGGGGAAACCAGAGGGCCGGACCTTTTTCAAACGATTGCATTTATTAGTTAATTCAATTCCTATTATTAACTCACACTCTCTCTATATTTATTTATTTATCTTGGTGGGATTTTCAATCGTTAATAAAATACATTTTAAAGCGCTCAATTGAGCTGAAATTGTACATACATGATTATTTTGGATGACAATACAATAATTTAATTATAATTAATAAAAATTAATTGATTAAAGCTAATTATTTAAAGATATACAAATACTGCCTCTTTGACATCATTTTTGGCGACATAGCTACCATTTTGGTGACTTGTGTCAAAACATGAAAAGGTTTTTTCTCACTTTTTAAAGCATTCAGTTGAACTGAAATTTTATATACACGATTATTTTGGATGACAATGCGATACTTTAATGATAATTAATAAAAATTAATAGCTACTTAATGTTGTGATTCTGTCCTATGTATATACATATTTATATTAATTGTAACTATCTAATAAAAAGTAGTTAAAATAAAATTTTTCTTTTTTGATTTAAGTAGGAATTGAGTTTTTTTTTTTTTATATTACTTGTTTTGCATCTCAGAAAAGTTATAAATTGCACCATAAAGTCAATTAATGTAAGTTAAATGAAATAGAAACTGTTATGTTCAGTTTATTTATTCTGTTAATTTCCTATCTATTGCTGAAAGCTAATTAAATTTTACAATCAGTTTAATGAAACAAACGTAAAGTATCACGTTTTCTGATATTTTTTTGAAATCTGTAGTGAAATTGATTGATACCCTTGTCACAGCCTGCAAATTAATTTGAAACCAAATTATTTATTCTTGTTGATCGTCATGCCAGAAAAACTTTACTCACAAGATATATTGACCCAAATATAGCGATTTTTTTTCTATTTGATTTTCTGACCAACGCACCGGAAAAAAACACTTTTTGCCCACTCATGAGCTAAACCATATTACATTTTTTCGGTACCTTTCCGTTTCGCCAATCTTTCCAAACAGACTTTATTGGCGAGAACACAGAATATACACATATTTTTTTTTAAAATAAATGTTAGTTGTATGGACTATTTTATTCGTGGGTACTCTCTCTTACTTATTATAGCAACTGTATTGGCGACTTACATGAAACGAAGCCTATGGTTGAAAATTCAGCACATACGATGTACGCAAAATCGGGGCTGCCAACTTGGCAAGTTATCTTGAACGTTGGCATTATTGTGATAGCACGTAAATACCCTTCAAAGGGGTAAATATTTTAATATCGTTTAAATTTTTTTTCGAATAGTTACCAGAGGGAATATCCTGTTTGGCTCCGGTTGTATAATTCTTGGGGACCTTATGGCCTGCGTCGACGAAACGGAAAAGTACCATTTTTCAATCATCATTAGACAAAAATATATGAGAGGATATATCTCAATATTCATAGATTTTTTAGTCAGAGAATTATTTCAAGTAAAAAATTTTATTTTCATACAAGCAGAAATTTTTATTTGGTTAATTCTACTATGCATATTCTAATACCCTTTCTGTATACCATTTTTAAAAGTAATAATGAATCTGAGAAATTTCTGTTTAAAACAGTAAAAAGTATATATATATATATACTTTAATAAAAATTGCAAAACATTTTTCTCACTTTTAATTAAATTCCACTTCTAACAAATTCAATTCGTACTTTAATATCATGTTCTAAAGATCAAGAATAAGAAATTTAATTTTACAACATTATACCAAAATAGCTTTACATCGTCATTACATTAATAATCTGAAAGCACCCACGTACCATACATGCTCATATTGATAAATCTAAAATCTGCTTATACAGTTGGTCCCAGGTTTATTGAGACCAACTTAAAGGTGAGGTAGAGGACATTAAAGCAGTCCTTCTCAAACTTTCACTGTTTGTGACCAAATATTTAATCATAATTTTCATAGCCCCTCCCCTCCATACAATAACAATGTATTGAATTTAATAATACTGTAGCTTGATGCTAAAACTACAATGCGATTTTACCCTCTTTAGTGCTCCGGCGTATTTAAACGTTTCGCTCAGCTGAAGTGTTAATTTTTCCAGACGTATATGTACGTCTTTCCAAAGTACGATTTTTCTGTGCATTACTATCCATAAAATTATTCTGAAGGCTTTGGAATGCATTAAAAGGACCCTGACAGTGTTTTCAAAGGATTTGCTCATTTATTCCTTTTATTCTCTCTCTAATACATAACATAAACCCGACTATGTGAGAAACAGTGGAGCTGGGGAGCGAATTGCGTAATTTTGATTAGCGTTTAAGGGATTAATTATAAACCGTAAAAATTATCATGATAAGTGTTAATTTTTGTACATAATTTTATATACAACAAGCCCACATGGGGACACTGGTAATTATAAACTTGTTCTTAACTTAGTACTATTAAATGAATTATAAAATACAATGTGTAGTACTGATACATTTTTATGCATTATATCCAGTGGCGCACACAAGGGAGGGGTCCTGGGGGTCCGGACCCCCCCAAAGCCCTCGATTTTTTTCCGATTGATTATAATTCTAAGTATATAGTGCGTAAAATTTAATTAAGTATTTGTTATTAATGATTAAATTTATTAATTAACGCAAATTATTTATTCAATAATTAGTTTTTACTATGTTTTGTTCCCGAAAATCGACAAAATCAAAAGGAACATGATACAAGATTGGTGAACTTTCGATCCCGGACCCTTGAAAAATTCCTGTGTGCGCTACTAATTATATCAATATACATTTATAAGTGCATTATTTCAATATATATTTAAAAGTGTATTTTTAGTATGTCAGAATGCATTTTGCTTATTTTCATAAATTAATAATTTACTTAAATAATCTTTTGTTTTTGATTTTTCAAAATGTCTGCCCCCCTGGGGGGTACGCCCCATAGTTTGAGAAACGCTGCATTACAGAATTCAGATTTTCAAAGCAACCCTTGGTCAGAAACGTCATAGAAAAGCAGTATGCCAGGTACAAAAAAAACAAAAAAAAAAAGAAAAAAAAAAAAAAAGAAAAAAAAAAAAAAAAAAAAAAAAAAAAAAACGAAGAGACACAAGACAGATCATCTGAAATAATCATCGGTCAAAGATATTACATATGCGGTGATAGACATGTGAAAATGTCACAAACTATGTTCAAAGTATCCACCATTGCGAACGATGCATACGTTAAATCATCAGACGAAGGATGACTCACTCAAATACCTGGATTTTGTTGGATATCTGCTCATGCATTTGTTTCTGCCAATCCCTAAATTGGGTACATATCTGCCACCTCGGTCTTCATAAAGCGTTCATAATTTCTTTCCATGACAACTTAAATGACTGCGGTGATGCATGTCTGTTTCTTGCAATGCTCTCGTGAACACCACCACCAAGCACCGAATGTAAAAGTTTTCGACCATGGGTTGCTATGTAAATCTTGTGAATGGTCCTATACTTCCCAATAAAGTTTGGCCCAACATACCTCGGACACCCTGTAAGTATCTTGCACCAAAATTTGCTTAAAAATATTAATTTATAAGTATAACGGTAAACAAATACCTGAAGTTGCGATTAGTTAGTTAAAAATAAAAGTCATGTATTATTTTCCATGCATATTTCAAAATAATTACTGAGATCAATGTCTTCAGAATTAATAAAACGCCATTAAAAATTCTTGTATGTTCGAGGTTTCACAATATTATATTCTTTTCATTATACACACACATACAACTATTCTCATTGTAATATACTTCAGTTTTGTGTTATATGTGGATGCAATGCGAATCAGATAAAGTGTTGTTCACGTAACCTAAAAATAATACCAAAATTTATCTTTAAAGGATATTTGCATAAGAAAATTCATCCAAACCAATTTATTAATTTTGTACAAAATTATATTTATTTATTATTGTTGCTGTTATCAGTCGCAATAAGCAAAACAGTTCTTCAGGAGCGATGTAAATTTATTGTCGAAAAACAATCCTTAAAGCGTAAAATAACGTACTCACAAATTCGCTTAATAGATCTCAGAAGGCCTTCCCATCTTCTACAGCGCACATACACAACTATCAGTGTGAGAAATAGAAATATGTTTATAGGTTTTTCGAAAACACTCACTCGTCCTATTCAACAGCCGAAGTAATCACTAATAGCTGGTCTAGTCTGCATGGTCAAATCAATATTAACTCTTCAAGGTCAAAACAATGCCAACTCAGTTACGGCGAGTGACTCCCTATTAATAGTCTGAGTGGATTTTTTTTCGAAAAATCACTTACGTCATAGATTGTGATATTAGTTGATTTCTCCCATAATTTCCATAAGAATCCATAACGTCATGAACTCACAAAAACTGGGCACCAACATGGTCACCAAAAATGATGCCAACTTGGCTCTATCACCAAGTTTTCATTGAATCACCCTTATAAGATAAGGAACAGCGTAGTTTGCGAATATTACAATTTTAACATAAAATAAATACCATATAAACGTATTAAACACCCACATATAATTTATTTACATTTTGTTTGAAATACTCATTACACAAAGTTCGTAACACCATTATACATTGACTTTAGTTGTACATGGATTGCCAGTTATTTAGAATTTTTAATCTTAAAAGTGTAAAGTTTTACTATTTCTTCTAAACATTTTAATTATTTTTTGAGTATTTTATAAAGATAAATTTCTTCTTAAATAATATAACTTCAAAGGAATTATCACGTATTTTTAAGATATTGCTAATTTTTGTTGACTGAATTTTGAAAGAATTTACTTCTAATGAAACTCATACTTAATAATTATGCTGAAGTTGCAATAAGGTCGTTAATAAAACGACAAAAATTACATTTTTTAAACAACACAAAACAATTTTTATGGCATCCGTAATTTTTTTCAAAATTCACACACTTGAAATTTCTGATCCTTAACTTATAAAAAAAAATGTTTACAAGGATTTATTTCCCAATGTGAAAAAAAATCACCTTCTTAAAGTATCAAAAACTCATTATACATCTTTTCAATCTCTCATATCTTTTCATAAAAATGGAGATAACTCAAATCTCATTGCGCGATTCAAATTAGAAAAGGTTGTTGCCATTCCTTCGAATGCAAATATTCGAATATATGTATATGTATATTTTTTTAAAAAAAGAATTTTTACTATCCAGGTCTTTCTATCTATTTGCGCTCTATTTCCTTAAACAAATTCCGAGTGCCATCTATTTCCATTCTTCCGGAAAATTACTATTCTGTACTAGATCCGAGATCTTTTGTTTACCTCAGTGTTTCCCTATTTTTTTTATTTGTATTTTATTTTCTTATCTCGCATCTAGGGAATTCTGCGAGCGAGTGTTTATAATGAGAAACGGGCTGTAAGCTTAGATTTTTCCCTGTACAGAGCTTGATTGAATTATCGGATTCTACTATAATAGGATGTTACCATTTTTGTTATATTTTTCTTCAGTGATGTACACTGGACAGTTCATTTACTTGAATTCCAGGAAATTGAGTTCCCACTATTTGTATCGCATATTTAAGTAAAAGATGTTTTTAACTCAAATTGCAATTACTTTGTTGATACAAGTCTCTTTTATGCAAAGCTTTAATATTTTACCGTTTCGCGTTTATTTTTTTTTTAAAAGAAGTAAACTTTTATCCGCATGCTAATTTTAAATATTTACATATCCATGTAATAGAGATAAACTCGATGAATGTTTATTTGAATCAATTGAACAGTTAGAAAGCTGTAAGTAATTATGTGCTATGGTGCGGATTTTAATTGATTCTCGGTTGTTGATTTTAGAATAAATTAATTATGAATGCTTACTTTGGGCTTTTTAAGTTTATTTGGAAGAGATTTCAAATGTCAAATGTTTTTTTTTAATTGGTAACTTAATTATACAGCATACTTCGTAGCACATGTTCTGAACAAATATTTAAAAGCTAGGTAAGAAAAGGTTGTTTACAAACAGAGCTGAAAAATTTGATTTGCGCTCTATGTCAATTATTTCTTGCGTTGGTATTTTTATCAGGTAATTTTTCACAATATTTGGGATTTTTAAATCACAAATTCAATCTTTTGTGGAGCATGTAAAAGTACAGAATTATAAACATCCTAGCTTCTCAATGCAAGAGAATAAATATTTATCTATAAGATTATATGCAGTGAAAAGATTTTTATCTGGATTTACTTTAAATTTGTTTTCAGTTGTATTTACTTAGATGGTGTAAACAGTTCGGATCGGGACAGGAAGACATGGCGTTTTTTATTTTAATTCATAATTTATTTGTTAGTTCTACAAAATTCTGAATTAGTAAGATAAATTTTAATTTTTGATTTATATTTTCAATTTTTCACATAGTATAAAAATAATACACTTGTTCTCCAGTTTAATGAAATGACTCTACATCATAAGACGTGCATTTTACAAAGATTATATATATATATATATATATATATATATATATATATATAATAAAAAATATATTTTATATATATATATATATAACACACTTGAAATGATTTATATATATATATATATATAAATCATTTAAAATGTGTTTGTTTAGTAAGTAATTTTTTTATTTTATTCAATGTATTAAATTATTTTATAACTACAATATATTGTCTCATATTACATGTACTTGCGTGTGTATTGGGGTTGTCCAAAATGTTTTATTTTTTACTTTTTCGATCACTTTATTACAGAAAAGTTGCATTTGCCTAGGAAAACAGAAGGGTAAAAATATTTTTGAAACAAAAAAAATATTTACCGCCCCCGTATCGTACGTAAAGTTTTGAAAAAGGGAGAATTTTAGTATATTTACATCTCTTAATTTCCCAATGGTGCAACTCTACTGTTCTAATAATAAAGATTGAGATGTAAAAAAAAAAAAAAAAAAAAAATTCAGAAGTCAACATTATTATTGGTCAAAAAAAAGTAAATAAATATTTTATAATTTTGTTTGACTTTAGTTTTTCTCTTTTAATAGAGAAACTTAAATATATAATAAGCATATTTTTATTACCTTAAGGTATCCGACTACGTTCGGAACCGTGATTTTAAAAAAGCGCATAAATGGATAATTTTCATGATATTTAGTGTCACTTAGATTAGAATACATGTATAAAAATGCTTTAAGAACATTTTGACAAAAAAAAATATTTAAATGCAATATTTTGGCAGAAAATTAACTTAGAATAATTTTTTTTTCAAAATGTTCTCCTTTTGTGAAAAATGCTTTTATTGTAATAATATTTTGCCTGTATATAGCTCAGACCTCCTTACAGTGGCTCAACAATGATTTTTAAAAAATTCACATTATTTTCAGAGTTACAACCCATTGAAATAAGTATCGGCGTTTTTTTCTTAAAATTGCTCCCCTCAGTTGTCGTAAAATATGGATAAACCCACTTCTAAGTTATATATTTCAAAAATTCTAGTTGAGCCTCTGTAGTGAGGTCTGAGCTATATAAAGGCAAAATATTATTATAATAGAAGCATTTTTAACAAAAGGAGAACACTTTAAAAAAAAATTATTCTAAGTTAATTTTTTGCCAAAATATTGTATTTAAATAATTTCTTTTTGTCAAAATATCCTTAAAATAATTGTAAGCATGTATTCTAATCAAAGTGACACTAAATATCATGAATATTATCCATTTATGCGCTTTTGCAAAATCACGGTACCGAACATATTCGGATACCTTAATTTCGCACTTTAAGTGGACCTGCTATTAAGCATAGTTTATATAATTAACCAATATTTTTCAAATTATGCACTATATAGACAGATTTTTGAAAAAACTTGTTTATTGATTTGAAATAAGGAATAGCCTTGATGATACCATTTCTAGATTCTGTAAAACACATACTTCTATACATATACTCTTAAGTTTGACACATCATTCGATCGCTTGGTTTTAACAGAGGAAATTTTGAAGATCTGTAACTGAGTCATTCATTACACCATTATATTGAAGGACACCTGACAGAATCGCAACTATTGTTCAATCAGGGACACAATAATGATGATTTGCCAATGATGGTTTTTAGGTGGATTCCCTTTCCCACAGTACTTTAGTGGAGCTATACCGGAGACATAAAATTATAATAACTTCATTATCATTATCTGAGACATCAGAATTTCCACTTATTTGTATTTTTTCGGTAACTGCATTTTCTACTTTGTAAATCTTCAGAGTTTCATTTAATGTAATTTAATAAATCTGGAGCAATTTGTTATTTTAGGCAAGTTTACTGATTTGTTTGCTTGTTTCCTGCAAGTCCAACCATCCAAATTTGAAAATTTGTGATTTTTTCCAGAAACATATCAAAATGTAACTAAATTTTTAAGAAATTGGTTGGCAGCAATGACAATTAATTGATATCCTGCACTCACACATTATTGGTTTCAAATAATATTGGTTGGTTATTTAATACAACTTATTTCATTAAATAACCAACCAATCATGAAATGAAAATTGTTTATTTCAATACAGACATGACAAACACATGATATGGAAAGCATATTCCGATGTTTAAATATATTTTTATAGCTAAAAAAGATTTGCTTCCGTGATATTTCATCTTATATCATTATGTAGCAATGATTTTGAATGATCATCTTTATTATACGTTATTAAATATACCGTATTTACTCGAATCTAAGCCGCACTATTTTCAGTGATAATGCTAATGAAAATCGGATGTGGCTTAAAATCGAAGGCAAAATATATGTTGGAGGGAGGAAATTGAGAGACCAACGCTTTCAAAATTAACAATTTTTACCGTCCATTCTGGTCTCTTGCATCCTTTCCACTTCTGCAGTTTATCTTCATTATTCAATCTATCCTAAACATCGTTGTCAGGTCGTATTTAGGAATTTTTTTTTTGTATACGTTTTTTTTTTTTAATCACCTAAACATCAAAGATATCGGTATTAGTATTAAAACAAATTTACTGTGCTGCAAGTAGGGAAAAGGAGTCAATTTTATATGCAGGGGGAAAAATTGGAAATAGAGCATTGGTCATTGAAAATTTGACACGGAGGAAGCAAATATACGTCGATGGCGTAAACAAAATGGCAAATTTTTTGCTTGTAAATATTGAGCAGAATTCAATAATTCTTTTACATTCTGCTATAAAGCATTATTTTAAAAGAATATTGTATATAACGAATACGTTGGACGGCTTGGAAGATAATATCGTGTTAGAAAATGGTGACTCCGGCACCAAGTCCGAAGTTATATCTGATAATGGGATTGACGAATGATTTTGGAAACATGATACTGACGGTTAGAATAAGTTCATGTATGTATTTCAAAGCTTTTAATAATGGTAATTTAAGTTAATTATTAACTTTTAATTATTTCTCCTTAAAATTATTTTTAAAATTTCTGAAGTTTCGGATATTGAGAAACATTGTACAACTTTTTAAATTTTTTATTTTTTCCAAAAAACGTGTAGAGAATTAGGGGTCTGGCTTAAAATCGATATTGGCTTAGATTCAAGTAAATAGGGTATTTTTAATTTTTTTCAATGAACGAGTTTTAATTGAACAACTTTAAAAGAATTTAAAGGTATTGCAATGATTATTTATAATTACGTTTGAGTTAATAAGAAATTGTATTTAATTTTCTTAAAAAAGCATGGACGGAGAGGGGAGGGGGGTGCGACATATGATTTAAATGGTTAACAATCTTGCATGGAATCTATTGATAAAAAATTTACTTGTATTTCGTAAACTATTTATTGGTTCCTTAACATTAATATATTTAATATCACTATTGCTTTCTGATTTCCATGCATTTAGTACCAAAAAAGAAATTTAACCAATAGTTTTTCTGAATGCAAGAAACTTTTATTTGACACCAAGGAATGCAAAATCCCTATCGCACATTGATGAATATTAGCGTTGTCGTTTGCAAAAAAATCTTACTTTTGAATGACATTCATTTGAAATGCATTGTCTTTGCTATTTTTCTTTATGAGTGTTGACACATTTATTCCATTTGATATTTCCTTTCTTCTTCTACAAACTGAAAGGAATTTTTAGAATTATTTTTTAACTTTAATATTGAAATGTATTCTTTTTATTTTTCGTCACATTTTGTGACATGCATTCTAAGCCTTATTTTTTGTATTCTTTAATACCTCTTGTCTCAAATAGAACATTTTCCTTTATTTTCATCCTCCCTATTTCACATTTTATTTCTAAACCTATGCTTCTCATTTATTTGCATTTGTTCTTATTTCTTGTTTTATATATATATATATATATATATATATATATATATAACAGTTGCTTATGAATTTTTAATCTTTGTCACTCGCGCATGTAATATAAAATTAAAATTTTGGAGCTTAAAAATATAATCATTGCAAAGTTTATTTTTTGCATGTCTGATGATTTCTATTCAGTGAAAATACAGAATATCGTATTAAATGTAAGCACAGATTGCGAAATGGTGCTGTTTTCTATTGAAGTTGATTTCATTCAGTAAAGCAGTGGTATCCAATACCCCGAAAGTGGAACGGTATCACTCGGCGGATCAAATGGTACCGGGCTGCTAAAAAAAAATTGTATAATTTTCTATGGAAATTAATTTTTATTCCATGTTAAATAATTTTTTATTCTTTTTCTGGTTTAACTGTATTTTATTTTGAAAACATTGAGATTCGATATAAAAAATTGTTAAATCAAAACAAACTAAAACATAAACATTCCAAGTTCCTTACTCAGTGGACTGTGGTTAAATTACCAAACTTTGACAGGTTTGATGCTATAAAAAGAATAGGAAGCACTGATATAAAGAAATTAAAGGAAAAATTGGGTTTCACTTATTTTACTAAAATTTACAATGGCTTTAAAATTACCGTATTTACTCGAATTTCAAATTTACTATTTTTCCAGCATTAATGCTACTGAAAATTGAGTGGCACTTGAGGCCATATCACACGTACATTTTTGGTACAATTCTTTCAACCAATTTTTCGTCCTGTCTGAGGGTGAAAGGTTGTCGTAAAAAAAACGACATGCTCTGACGTCAGCCACACTCTTTCTCCACATTGATACATTTCTAGCCAATTTTTCTGCTTCGGCAAACGGACATCCAAAATTATTTCTTTTATTTCGCTCGCTCTTTTGTTGATGGGCGTAAACAGAAATGGAGCACCATTCTATTTAAAATATTATGCGCAGCTAAAATATTAAAATATTATACGCCATATATTATGCGTTTGACGAAATCGAAGCCGTCATCTTGTTTATGATGTAGAGCGCCGAAGAGATCCATTGGCTGAAATACCAAGCAACTTTTATTTGGAACAACTTTTTGAGCTCACTAGCAAAAAGTTATTCGAAAGCCGTTGCTATGACAACTGAGTAAAAATTGCATGAATTGGACGAAAAATTGATCGAAACGTGTACGTGTGATACGGTCTTTCGAATCGAAAGCAAAGCATTTGTTGGAAGGGGGAAATTGAGTTCTGCCCCTTTCAAAAAGAAAAAAAATGTAACCATCCATTCTGGCCTCTTGCGTCAACGATACTGCTCGTATGTATGAATGTCTTTTTGTAAACGTTTTCTTTTTGTGTGTGGGTGTGTCACCTGACCATCAAAATTATCGGTGATTGCATAAAGACGAGTTTACTATGACGAATGATGTAATATGAAAAAAGAGGCAATTTTTATGTAGAAGAAAACGTAAACAGAGCAATGGGCACTGGAAATTTGGCACGGATGAAACAAATATAAGTCGATGGTGTAAGCACAATAATATAATTGTGTTTGCTTGTAAATGAGTAACAGTCTTTAATAGCTATTTTAGCTTTTTCTGTAGTATATTTTATTAAAAAAATATTGCGTAACAAATGCATTCAACGGCACGGAAGGCGATGCCGTGTGAGAAGATAGCGACACCGGCAGATATTCCGAAGTCAACTGTAACAATGGGAGTAACGAATTATTTTCGAAACATGATACGGATGGTTAATGTAATTATAGCTTCATGTTTGTATTTTTTTTTTAAAGTTTTTACTACTAGTAAAATAAATTTATTACTAACTTATATCTCATGAAATTTTTTATAAAAATTTCTTAATAAATTTCTTTAATAATTTTCTTTCTTTAATAGTTTTCTTTCTTAATTAATGAACTTTCCAAACTTTCTTCTTAATGATTAAGTAAGTTTTAAGATTTAATCTAAATATTCAATAATCTGATTAGAATTTTAACGGAATTGAGTTGTCATATTGTAAGCCATGTTTTTATTTTAACACAAACTTATAAACATTGTGTAAAATATATCACAAACTATTTCTCTTATATAGGTAAAATATATAATTTATTTCCGAAATAAATATGCAATGCATTGTTTGATCCTTATCAATTGATTATTAGTATCATCCCCTTTTAAATCATTTTTTTCGAGAGGCTTTAAGTTAAATTTATTTTCAGTCCCCAATAACAATTTACTTCAATTTATGATTTCTTTACAAGAAGTTCAATTTTAATATATTTATTCAGATAAAAAGTATTTTTTCCTGAAAAACGTCAAAAATAAATTCCATTTAAAATAACTTTTTTTATAGGAATATTTACATCATTCATGTTCTTTGTACATTATTGAATTTCAAATAAAGTCTTAAGAAAGTATTTTCTGATAAGACATACAAATATGTATTATCCAGTAAACGCCTACTCTATATTTGAAGGAAATTTACTCAATAAACAAGGTATAAATAAATACGTTGACTTTATTTGATAGATTTAAAAAAACTGTTAAAATGAACGATTGAAAAAGGGATAGTAAAAATAAAATACACATTTTTTTTTAAGATTTTACTTTATCAGTATATGTTTGTATGCGCTACAAAGAACGTGCATTCATTTTATAGTTGACCAGACTTTTTTCATAAAGAAAAATAGATTAACCCTTTTTTGAAAGAAATAAACTTTTCAATTTAACTTTTTAAAGAAATAGAAAAGAAGTTTGAATATTATTAAAACCACAACAACACACACTCTTGCAAATGTGTTATGAGTGAAAAAATTGAAAATTATGTTCGAATAGTAAATCAAGATAAATTGCTTACACAATTGTTTTATGTGACGATACATTATTTTCTCACCCAAACATGAGACATATAAATATATTTTTTTACATGTATTTTAAATATTCTTATATTTCATATAGAGTTTCATAGAATTAAGCATAATGGAGTATCACATTTTTATGCATTATCTTAAGGAAATTGTGTTAATATTTTTACTTCATATGTATAGATTCAACAAAAATTTCGTATATGCTTATTGTATACAGAATAGCAAAATAATCAATTCCTATATGAATATCACACATTCGGCATAAAATATTCAGTACAAATATAATTCAAAGTAATATTTTTCTACATAATTTTATGAATTCCAATCCCGAAAATTCAAACACTGCATTTTTATTTTGTTTTGAATTTTTCATAGGAAACGAGATTCCATAAACTACATCAAAAAGAATAAAATAATGAAAAATTATTTACATTCTATGAATTCAAAATTTCTGTGCAGATTTACCTATTGCGTGCTTTGTTTTGAATTATATGCTTGCCTATGAAAATAGGAAGCATAAATTCCGTTCTATTTCACTAAAGCAATTTGTTTTTGTTTTTTTAAATATGTTCATGCTCAACAATGTTTACTTACTTTATCATGTTTTGATTGTATCGTATAAGGAACTAGTTTAAATGTAATCATCTACAGTTAAAATTGATTTTTTTTTACTCATTTACAGTTAAAGTTGGTTTGAGAAAAATGTCATAAATATTCTTCTAAGTGTGTGTGTGTGTGTGGAATAGGGTTCTACAAAAATACTTTTTACTTCTAGGGATTCCAAGAAAACACCTTCTAGTTCTAGGGATTCCATGATTTGAAAAAGTTTGAAGACCACTGGTTTAAGGGGTTAATAACCTTTCTTCATTGATTTATGAATACAGTAGAACGTCGCTTATCCGAAACATTTGGAACCGGACACCTTTCGGATACGCGATTGTTCAGATAACCGAACACCGAATGCGATCCATGCAGTATATGAATCCGTACATTATGCAAATATTGGAAATCATTACATTACATTTAAGAAAAAGAAAAATAGGTGCAAAATGTCGCAGTTTTACCTTTATTGTGGAAAATAATCTTATTTTTCGCCTTATCATTGTACACTGAATGTTCGCTGAAAATGTCTCTGATTATCTTGAGCAGCAGTAGTTGAGTAGGACAGCACTCTGATTGTTGTTCGTACCACTCTATAGCTGTCTCTACCACAGAAAAAGCTCCAGCATTTGATGGACCCTTGCTACTTTCACTGTTGTTGTCCTCGTCTTCATCCGTTTCATCATCGACAGGGTCGAATTCTGCTTGCACGGAAGTCACAATCTCGTCATCATTTAGCATTTGAAATCCACTGAGTCTTCTGAATCGATTGCCACCCAGGTTTCTATATCTTCATTGCATTCTTGAAGTCCTGGGATCGATTAGACAAAGTCGGTAATCTCATCCCTGTGGTCATCATTGTAGTCTTTTTCGCCGACTAAATTGATACAAGTTGACAAAAAAAAAACTGAATCGGATATTTGAGGCTCCGGATAATTGACTTCTCGGATAATTGACGTTCGGATAAACTTCGATCTACTGTAATGTTTCTAAAAATACTTTAAGGTATCCTACTGCGTTCGGAACCATGATTTTAAAAAAACGCATAAATGGATAATTTTCATGATATTTAGTGTCACTTAGATTAGAATACATGTATAAAATTGTTTTAAGAACATAATGACAAAAAAAATTATTTAAATGCAATATTTTGGCAAAAAATTAACTTAGAATAACCTTTTTTTCAAATGTTCTCCTTTTGTAAAAATTGCTTCTATTGTATTAATATTTTGCCTGTATATAGCTCAGACCTCTGTACAGAGGCCCAACTAGAATTTTTGAAAAATTCAAATTATTTTCAGAGTTACAACCATTTGAAATAATTATCGGCGTATTTTCTTAAAATTTCTCCCTTCTGTTTCGTAAAACATGGATAAACCGACTTCCGAGTTATGCACTTCAAAAATTCTAGTTGAGCCTCTGTACAGAGGTCTGAGCTGAATACAGGCAAAATATTAATACAATAGAAGCATTTTTTACAAAAGGAGAACATTTGGAAAAATGGTTATTCTAAGTTAATGTTTTGCCAAAATATTGTATTTAAATAATTTTTTTTGTCATAATGTCCTTAAAACAATTTTATACATGTATTCTAATCTAAGTGACACTAAATATCATAAATATTATCCATTTACACACTTTTGCAAAATTACGGTTCCGAACGTAGTCGGATACCTTAAGAGTGATCAGTAATTCTCTTTTCATAATTTAATACGTCTGCAGAAAATATATAAAATAGACATTCTAACTCACATTACATGCATCAAAATGTATTAAATCCATATTGAAAAAAAAATTCGCTGCCATCTTTTTATTGGTCAGCAGAGTCAACGCCCATCTCCAATACGACATTCGGGTCGGTTTTAATATCTCCCCCTATAATAGGTCAGGGGTAAATATACGATGAGAAATACAGTTTATTACTGGATATCTGCAATGCCTACTTCTTTTCCTGCTCACGCAAAAGTCATAAAAGACATATCAGAATTACAGCCAGCATTTTCAGGAAGCATTTTATTGCCATATTGGAATCCATCCCTCTCGCTGCAATAAACAGTTATGGAGAAATGAATGACCTCCAATCAAGAAGACCCTTACAGGAAGAGAGGAAATTATCCTCGTTATTTCCTTCTGCAATTCGGATGCTCTCAGCAATGTGCATGTCGCAGAGACTAATCATAAACATTGTCTTTTGATGATGTTACGTTGAAAGAAATGTAGTCGATGTGTGTTATGTGAAATCATGGAAATTACTCTCAAGAGAAAATGTTGGCTCATGAGGGAAAAATTTGAATCTAAGCAACCTTTTTATAACTATTCAAGCCAGAGTTCGATTAAATAATGTTTATATCTTTTAAACTCTCTTAACCTGATTTTAGCATTACGGATTTTTCGTATTTCACCTAAAAAGGTAGATATTTATCAGTTATAGGTAAGCTAAACATATGTCAACACGTTGAAAAACACCCCAAATTCTGTTCTGTTAGTGTGTTTGTATATTTTATGACAATGTTCTATCTATCCACTCGGTCTATCATCTCTAACTCGGGTGTTTCCCTCCACCAAATTGACACTTCGAGTTACAACAACTCAACGCCGCCAATGAACGCCACTATTAAATAGCATATAAAGAGACTGTGAGGTAAAGAATAGACATTAAGTGAACAATGTTGCCACCTTTGTACTACCAGAATTTTAGTCATTTCTTCCTGAATTATTCTCCGAAATTGTAGTCGCTTGGTTATTCGAAGCGCCGGTAGGGTGGTGTAGTTGGTTTGGCACTGGCGTTGTTCGCTCAAGTTTGCGGGTTTGACCCCGGCTGAAATTGGCGAATTTTCATAATGCAAAAAATTGACAGTATGATAAAATGGAATGTTAAAGATCCCTAGAGTGTCTGTTCGGCTTGGGTGCTCTTGATAAATCTAAATTCCTGGTACGATTAAATATCGCATAACTCAGTTGTCAACCTCTGGGGAGAAAACTGAGCCTGAAAATTATATTATGGCAATTTATATCCACCTACACAATGCCACAATAAAAAGGGATACCAGATCCCGAGGAATATACTAGGTCTGTAAAGGTAGTTACCAATACGCAGCCCCATTAGAAAGAAAAAAAATTCTACCACAAAAATTTTTGGAACTTAACGGTTATAAAGATCATGAAACCAAAAATATGGCAACAAGTAGAAAACACTGAATTTTAATCCATCATTGTGTTTGTAAAATGAATGTATTGAATTGAGTGATATCACCAATGTTCGCATTTGTTACACCACGGAGAAGCAGTCACCAACCCAAGGTCCCCATAGTTGCAAAATACAAAAAAATTTCTATAAATTCTTTTCAATAATTTTCTAAGAAATGTGTCCAGATATATACTAGCTAGAAATAAAAACAAAGCTTAATAATTATTTTATTCACTTAGAGTATTTATAGCTCTTAATTTTAGTAAAGTAACAACGTTAGGCTCTACCTGAGATAAATAGAATTTACAATATTGGAGACACATTTGATGTAAATTAGAAAGAGTACTAAATCTGAAAATAAATCTCAAATCCAGTCTCGGCTTATCACAAGTGACATATCAGAGATCTAATATTCCTTATATATTTTTTAACTCAAATAATCTCTCTTCTGTAGTACATTCTACTTTCTTTCTTTTGGGCTGCAATAAGGAAGTGCTAAAAAGAAAAACTCAAAAATATTCTTTTCAATTGCATTATCTTTTAAAGAATGGAATAAGTAGATTTAGTGGATTAGAACTAGATTTAATAGATTAGAAGTAGATTTAGTAGATTAACGGCAGATTTAGTAGAGATTAGAGATAGTTTAGTAGATTAGAGATAGATTTAATAGATTAGAACTAGATTTAATAGATTAGAACTAGATTTAATAGATTAGAAGTAGATGTAGTAGATTAGAGGTATATGGAGCAGATTAGAAATAAATTTAGTAGATTAGAACTATAGATTTAATATATTAGAAATAGATTTAGTAGTTTAGAAGTACATTTAGTAGAATGGAAGCAAGTTTAGTAGATTAGAAATAGATTTAGTTGATTAGCAGTAGAAAAAGTATATTATAAGAGTGTATATATATATAGTTTATCAGAAATATAGATGTTGTTGTCGTGTGTATATTAGTGAGATACATACAAAAGACATGAGATAGATGAACAGAATCATATAACACAATCACAGAAGAATACAGATTTTTTATATTACAAACGCTGATTCCAGCAAAGAGCAGAAGAGGTACGCTGCTTTCCTTTCGAGACGGGAATCCACGAAAAGGAATCGGTGAAATTCCGATTTCTTTTCCCGAAGATACATCCATGCCTTTCTCGGGATTCGAAGCCGAACCCACTCGATTACAAGCCGAGTGTCATAACCACCATACTGAGTGGGGTGACATTAGAAATAGGTAAAGTACATTAAAAGTAGATTTAGCATATTAGAAGTAGCTTTAATAGATTAAAAGTAGGGTTTAACCGGAAGAAAATTAGATAAAATGATTTCACCAGGGCAGCTCCTCAAAGAATAAATCATAAATGGGAGATCCATCCTTTGATAAAAGTGTGCATATCATTTTAATTTAGTGTTGAGCAGCGTTATGTCCGTTAAATTATTTGGTTTTTCAATTTAAGTTTTAAATATCTTAAATAAATACAGTTAAATGAATCTGGGTAACTCATTTTGGTTGAATTTTAATGATGATCTAGAAGAGAAGAAAAATTGCCGATTGGGAATTGCCTCCTTTTTACTGACTATTAGAAAAAATTCATTTACCTCTATTCGGTACTGATGCTCATATAATAGAGTTGGTGTAAAATATGGGTGTTAAAATTCATCTGCTCCGATTATATTTACATTTCGACTACAATTGAATACTGGTTCGACAAACACTGCACCTTATTATCCATATAAAAAGTACATTTAATCAATTAGAAGTATGTTAATAAACGCAAATGATTCTCTTTGCAGAAAATTTGTCCACGTTAATTTAGATTTAGTTTTAGATGGAAATAAATTAATGCAGATTTAGGGAATTGGAGAAAATTAAATAATGTATTACTTTATTTTTCTTTAGAAATTCGCGCGAATGCCCTAATAATATATTTTTTAATTATTACAATTAATTTAAAAAGTCTTATGAAGTTATTTTGAACTAAAATAAATTTATTTATCAGTTATTTCTAAAATTTTTGAATTAACTTGAAAGATTTCCCGAAAGAATTTTCAGAAAAATATAAAATAAAAAGATATTGTTCGTAAAAGACATGATTTACGTTTTACATATAAACTATTTACACAGTTCCTTCATCCATTTGTGTGTCTTCTTCATCATATAGGCTTTTAATGGTTGAACTGAAAAATATTTTAGATGCAACTAATCTGGAAATAAATTCATTTTTATGAGAAAATAAGATTAGAGGAACAAATCTTGGTGGTTTTCCTAGAAATGTTGAAAAATATTCAAAAGTGTAAAATAAAGGATTCCCGAATGTATATTTTCACAGTATTATTCTCAGTAATTTATTTGAAATGCTGATGTTCATTGTAATAATCATCCTCTAGATTCTTCTTCTGTATGTTGTTAATCTAAAATCATTGCATTTGATGAGTGATCTTGATTAAAATAGCAATTAAAAATGATTAATCCAAAATCCTTATAAATCAAATTTTCCAAGACTTATAAAAAGCGCAAATAAGGGTTTTATTAATATGACAGAGTAGCATCTGGGATTAGTGTTGTTATTCTAATTAGAATATTATATTTTGTATGATTTCGTAATGGACTCAATTTATTCCTCTATTTGCTTACGTTGATACAAAGAAATGCATGCCCTATAAATCATGGGGGAAATTTTATTGGAGTAAAATATATTTGAAAGATGATACGTAAGAGAAAGACTCTAAGATGTTACCCTATAAAAATGATATTGTTCTGGCTGCTCAGATGAGTTACATAATATGTCTAATTTTGTTATTATTCCAAAAGAAAAATATTCTTATTTCTGCTAATTTGCAAAATAAACTAGAAAATATTCATAGAAAGAACAAAAAAATATTTTAAAATAAATATTAAAAAGGATGTTTTAATAAGTTAAACCTTAGTAATTTCTTACTATTGAAAATTTGAATTTTGTCACAAATATGTCTTTGAAAGATATGTTCAAAAACCTTTTCAAATACTAGATATCTCTATTTACCATATTTTCCACAAATAGTCCACACATTCTATCCTTTTAATTAGGTTTATAAAATGAGATGATTATTAATTAAATGGTATTTAAAAAAAAACATTTTTTTTATTTTTTATTTTACATTAATACAACTTTATTAATAATATTATCAGTGC
>BMAV01001081.1:340544-361361 GCA_019973955.1 Trichonephila inaurata madagascariensis
TTCCAATGCTACTGTGTAAATCGGAATCGTTCAACATTTTCTTTTCCAATCTTTGGAGAAAGGCATTTCAAAACTAAGCTGTTTCAGATGACTTGAAAGCGGAAATTTTATTAAGTGTATTTGTGGTGATAGTAATTTGTTGGTTTATGTAAAAAAGATTTAAGGGGTTCCAGCATGTCCATAGTAATTTGTTGGTTTATGTAAAAAAGATTTAAGGGGTTCCGGCATGTCCATAGGAACCCATGTTAAACTGCGTAAGTGTTTATGTAACTTTTTCTCAGGAACTAGTTACTTCTCATGGATAAAATTTTTACAGTAGGTTATGTGTACTATCATCAAAACTTTATAGAAGGGTTTTGTCTTTTTGTTAAAAATGAAAATAATTATGAATTTTTTAAAAAATGTCCAATTTTTTCCCTAAAATTTAGTTTAAAAAGGTGTTATCTAAAAAGACTTTTCCAGGGTGTGGGCTATTTCTAATTTTTTGAAGGTGTTGCGGTCCACTCAAAGGCCTAGGTGTGGTGATCTAAAAAAAGGGCTTACAATACTTACTATAATTTAACAATAAATACAGAACACGTATTTGCCTGCATAACGATTAAAGGCTTACTCTTTTAAAACCGTGTTTTAAGCAAAACGTAATATACAAAGGTAATAATAATAGCCACAAATAAAATAATATCGGATGATGCATTTATGATCAAACAATTCACAAAATACATTAAAAATAAATCATATTAATCAATAACTAGTTCTCATACTTAGTGTGCATACTGTCCGCTAGTCTTAAATATCTTAGTGTATAATTACTAACTGCTAATCTTGCACTGGATTCTAAGTGGTCCTCTGTGAGACAAGAACGAATTGTGGAATCTGTTGTTGAATAACGCAATGATAAGAAACCAAATGCGGTAAGTCATCGCCTCTGATATACATAACCAAAAATCGATTGACTGTTCCATTCTTTGATAAGTCTCCATCAGTTGTCATCGATATAAGTTTATAAATTTGAATTTTTTTTCTGCATTATGTAATTTTTGAAAGCTCAATAAACATCTTCACATGTTTTTTTCTTTAGTGGCTATATTGTTAGTAAATCTTTTTTTACACTCATATCCTTAAAAATCATTCTTATAAAAATCCAACGTTGAGAAATATCAACCATGTCTATAGATTCGTCAAACTCCAAAGAAAAGCAAATGCAGTTAGTAATATCTTCGCTCAGCTGATCAGCTAAATCAGAATTCATCATTTCTATACGGCGTGTGAAACTTCTATGTGGAAGTTTTAGGTCTTTAATTGCTAAAATAATTTCACTTTTGTTCTTGAATGAATCAAAGAATGAATCTCTGGCTTCCTGAAACGTTTTTTTTTAAATCATTTCTCCATTAACGAAAGGCTTCATATGTTTTGCTAATATATGACATGCAACTGTTTTAGCCTTAGATATAGCATTGGGTTTAGTAAAATATGATTGTTGACCGATTAATTACAATTTAAATTCTTGTAACTTTTGCTTACACAGTTCGTTTTTGAACGGAAAATCAGTATCGAAACTTCCAAACATGCTTTTGAAATACCACTTTTTGGAAATGCTACACTCGCATGACATCAACACATTCATTTGTCCTTCAACGTTGTAAAGAAACACTGTTCTTTCTATTCTGTATTAAAATTGCATGTTTTTCTTTTCTTCATAGTTGCTTTTGACATTGCACCCCTCTTTTAAAATATGAAATATATCTATTTTTACTGCAAAACACACAAATAACACAAAATTGTCAAGTTGAATGTCTAAGCAACTATGAGAGATCGACTATTAGTCGGTGAATAGTTGACGTATTCAATGCTGTGAACATACGAGAACCGATAAATCTGTAACCAACAAATGTAAACATGTTCGCTGCCAGATCCCATGCCACCACGGGACATGACGTCAACACTAGAAGTCAATCCCTCGGAAGTGCGATATATATGTTGTTATGGTCAAGAACTAATTATCAATGTTTACTCTCCCCCTCAGTCGGCTTGTGGAAAAAAAACTCATTTCTACAGCTGGCATCGTGTTGATCACTTTTTTTTCCTGTAGCCGCAGCGAGCGTGTTAACCCCTTAACTTAGAAGCTAAGCGATTCGTTTCCCAGTACCACTGTTTTTCACATAGGTGAAGAAATGCAATTAATTGGGGGGGAGAATAAAACGTACAAATCACTGCAACTTTTTCTCTGAAATAAGTCAATCCTACGCATACACTGTCAAGGTACTTTTATTGCATCCCAAAGCCTTCGGAATAGTTTCACTGATAGCCGCGCAAAGAAAAGAATCGCATTTCAGGAAGATATATATATGTCCGGGGCACTAAACATACCGGTTGAGCGAGACGGATAAATATGCCTGCAGCAGTTAAGGGGTTGGGTGTCATCATGCGCTTCCAATAAAGGTACACATGTGTCTACACATACATCGAATAATTTACTTAAGTAAACACAATCACGCCGATTATGAAAAGCCGATTCTTCAATCTAGCTAGCATCGGTGTTCCACAAATATCAAGTTGGTTATGTTTCAAATACAACAATGTTTCTTTTATTATTCTCGTCTAAGGTCTTAGTAACGGCGGTCACCCCAAAATGTCTTGGCAGTCCACCGATAGATCGCGATCAACTTAATGCCCACTCCGGATGTAGAGGTTCTATGCTTATTTGACGTAGGTAGTGCCTTGCTTGTGTGCAAAGGCTTGTGCCGTCTGTTTGCAGTTGAGAATGGAGAAGATAAATATTGTCATATGCGTAAATTATCAGCCTATGACAGTGCTTCTCAAACTTTCAATGATTGCGACCCAATTTTCAATCATAATTTTCATCGGGGCTCCCTTCACACAATAGCAATGTATTGGATGCAATAATAATGCCCTTTGACCTTAAACCTACAATACGATTTTAATCATAAACCGTAAAAATCATCAAGATAAATATTAAACTTTGTATATGACAAGCCTACGCGAATCACTAGTAATTATTAAACTTGATCGTCACTTAGGATTGTAAGATTAATTATCAAATACATTGTGCTGTACCGATACATTCATAAGTACATTATATCAGCGTAAATGCGTATTTTATTTTTATGTCCGAATGTATATTTTGTTTTGCTTCTATTTAGTAAATTTGTAATTTTTTAAATCCTTTGTTTTTGACTTTTCGATATGCTCGCGCCCCCTCGCAGTGGTATCCCGCACCCTTAGGTGGGCACGCCCCAAAGTTTGAGAAACACTGACATATGACGGTAAATGCATACAGTAACTATTTCAAATCCAGGAAGAAGCTTTAAAAGAGAAATGTCTATGCTAGTTGTCAATAAGATCAACGACATGTTAATTGATGTGAGTGTTAATGGGTCAGGATTTGTGCCATTAGTTGGTTATAGTTTTAATATACCAGAACGAATATATATATATATATATATATATATATATGTTATTAGGGGCAGAGATATTTTTCGAATTGTTGAGATTAGAACAGTACTATGCTCAGTATTCTCAGTTGTTGAAAAATGCAGTTTATGGATATGTGTCCAGTAGTAGCGGCAATCAGGTTTAGGAGGTTAAGTTTCATTGTGGTTTGATGTTAGTCGATGATTTAAACAGGACTTTAAGACAGTTTCGGGAAGCTGAAAATGTAGATAATGAAATAACGAAGAGTCAGGAGACTGTGATATGCGAAGAGTATTTTGTGCGAAATGAACAAAATATATAGATGTTCGGTATTGTGTGTCTATGCCTATTAAAGGAGAGACAGAATCCTTCGTTTCTAAGGCAATCGAAAGACACTGTGGCAAAAAGGCTTTGTGCATTGGGGAAACGTCTATTAAAGTATACGGAAATTGCGTCTTTAAACACAGAGTTTATGAAAAAATATGAGTATTTGAGGCCTATGGAGAGAGTTTTGAAGATAACAGAATCTGTTTCCTCATATTACATACCACATAAAAAAATTCTTCGCCCTCAAATATTGACTTTTAAAATTAAATTGATTTGCAATTATTCTCCCCTCTTAAGTACCTGTGTGAGCCGCCTTAATGATATTCGCTTAAAAAAAGTTATTAAGGATGTTTTTGAGAAGATTGCAAGTTTGCCAGACATGCAGAAGATATTTTCATTAATCTTGATCAGCTCCTCTCTTAAGAGTAGCGTTGAAAACTGGTGAAATTGAAGAGCCTAAGATCTTCCTTCTAAAAGCTATCACTTATGGAACCTCTAGTACTCCTTTCTCCACCATACAAACCATGAAGTAACTGGTTGAAGCCCGAGGTTTTACTGTGTGACACCAATGTGGATGATGTTGTGATGGGATCTAACATCCTTGAGACGATCCAAGAACTGTAATCGCAGCAGAAAAGTATCTTACGGTCAAACGGAGAGAATCTTCATAAGTGGAATTTTATATCCTTACGATCTGCTGAATAGAGTCATTTCTTCAGAAGTTTAGCATCCATTTTTTGTGGACTTTTAAGTTGTCATTTTGATAACACTGGGCATCGACTGGAAGCCGTGTTCGAAGATCACTTTATGTTTTCCAAGTGTCCATGTCAAGTAAACTATCATATACTAAGAGAAAAGTTCTTGGGATAGTCATGTTGTATGATCCCTTAGGATTGATGAGCCCTGTGATGACAAAAGCAAAGATTTTTGTGCAAAGTTTTCAGTAACAGTAACTGGATTAGGAGGAAGTCCTTCTTGATCCATTAACTGAAGAATGGAAAAATTCTGATCGTCGATCTTGACATCGGAAATGGATTTTAATGGATCTTGACATCCATCCATCTTGACATTCTCAATGCAAAGTACATAGAGAATGTCAAGATCGATGGATGATTGTTTTTACCTGAGTACAAGAGTCCTCATTCAGGACTTGACACATGACACCTAGAAGATCATGATATTGTCGTTAATCTTCAATGTTTCTCTTCAGACCAGGTTTGTAAAACTACCATCATAGTGAGAAAATCCCGTGTGTCACACATTTGAATGATTTCCATTCCTCGTCTGGATCTCTGAGAATGTGTTCTTTAATCTTAATTAGTGGAGAAGATCCACATTTCTCTATTGGTGGAAATTGATGATGTAATGTTACACACAGATTCTACAATTACCTAAGCTTTTATACCTACGCATACAAATCGTCTCAAGACTTACTTTCCCAACCATGTGTCCAAATACAAACCTTGACTAAGAACTTTCAGTGGACCCATATACCTTCGTCTCTTAATCCTACCTCGTGGAATGTATTTTCGAGAACTTCCCTTCCTAGATCTGTGGTTTAAAGAACAATCAAATTTAGGACAAAGTGAACTAACCTTCTGGACTTCTTAGTTCACCTTTGATGAGTGAGCCTGAAATATAAAAGAAATAAGAGGAAACTTTCAGAGACCACTCAGTCCATTGTCTATTATATTCAATTTAATAATAAAATTTAGAAATAATGTTAAAAAAATCAAATAATATATTAGAACCAGTTGACGCCGTAGAGGTACATTAAGCTGAAATTCACTTGATTCGGATGTTCCAAGAGGAGTTTTTCGTAGAAATTGGGAATCCCCTACACCGTATAAGTGCCCTTTTCCATTCAGTAAATTAAAAAGTTTGAGTCATTTTTTGGATAATAAGGGCTTTATACGAGTTAGGAAATTCTGATCTACCATATAATAACAAGTATCCTGCAATTTTACTTCGCAATCATAAATCTACAAATCTAATTATTGTACATTTTCGTAATAAAAACTTTCATATTTGCCCCAAGTGTCTTATTGATTTGTGTAAGGAAATATTTTGGCCAGTGAATGATAGATCTGCTTGCCGTAAGGTGGTTCAGAATTACATAATTTGTTTTGAAGTTAAACCAGATGTTTCATTCAATTAATGTGCAACTTGCCCAAAGATAGTTATTCCAAATTTTCCATTTAATTGTGCGTGAATTCTGTGACTCTCAAATATCGCAATCAACGTAAAGGTGTATTATATGAATTTCATAATCGTATTTCTTTATGCTTTGTGTTGAAAGATGCACATATTGAAGTCTTTTATTTGAGTTCCTACTCTTTTATGGCAGCGTTAAAGAGATTCTTTGCCCACCGCGGCCAAAGTGCCACATTATATTCTGATGATGCAAAAATTTTCTTGGGGCCGACTCAGAAATTAAGAGATTGCAAAAAAGGGTTAAAAATCCAGATGAACATTTAACCTGGTTTTCGGCTTCAGAAAGCATTGATTGGAAATCTAGCCTACCTCGAGCGTCTAATTTTGGGATAGTCTTTGGAACAAAAATTCTTTAAATTTCATTTTAAAAAAATTGTTAGTGACGTTAATTTAATCCATGAAATTTTTCTAACCGTGATTACGCAGACTGAGGTATTTAAGATTCCTCTTACCTGAAGATGCCAACGATTTTGGAGGGTAACTCCCGTACATTTTCTCTGAAGGGTAAATCAGTGAATACTATTCATGTGAACCGGAGTTAACTAATTTAAATGACAATAGACTTAATAAAATTGTTAAAGGATAACTAAATTTGGAGAAAGCTGTGTCTTATTTGTTTACATACCTTACAACGAAGGAGTAAATAGAAATATATATGAGAAAAATAACATTAAAAGGAGGGGTTAGGTTTTCTTAGTTGAATATGACTTGCCTATCAATAAAAGGGCGTTACAAAGAACTTTGAATGTATGTTTTGCGTATGACAGCAAAATACAAGCTGTACAGGTGAAGAAAAGATGGTATATTTAAATGGTCTATTTCAAAGATACGTATCTTGCTGGAGCAAGAGTAAAATTGTAATCGACTGCATTAATTTTAGTAATTTCAGTTCTATAGTATGTTATCTTTTTAGTATTAATTTAGTTGAATGTTTAACATGTTAACGTAACGGGGAGAGAATGGCTGATCGTTGACCACGCCACACGCATTGAGTTTTAATATTTATGTTTTTATGTGTAATGGCGGGAAGGGCTTTGCCAGACATTCCTCTCTCTCCGTATTTGCATTTATATACAAATATGTATTTTAGCGTTGTGTATGTAAAATATTCTTCGGAAATCTGATTTCAAAATTGAAATGAGGTCCTGTGTGTGAAAAAAACAATATGTGTGTTTGTCACATTAATTCATATTATTGAATATCACATTATGCATATTTCAAAAATTGTAAATAAAACAAAAAAGTAATAAAAATATAAAAAGTATGAAAATAATATAATATTTCTCTTTAAAAATTTCAATGACAGTGTTAATACCTGGATTCGTAAGCTAAAAGCTTTGGAAATAGATTATTTCTCAATTTTTAGTTCTTCAAGAGGGTTAAAGCAAAACATTTAATATGTTTTTCATTAAAGTTTTCATTTATAAAAGAGGAGATGCATTTTTCTATGAAGAATTTCTTTTAAGACATATTCTAGCTTGAATTTATTTCTATACATTCCATTTATTCTAATGTCTTCGATGTGGCATAGCAACTAATACTATTTCAAAATGCCATTTCGATTTATTCTTAATTTCCTTTCCTCTGAAGGAATTTTGTTTGATAGATCTGAACTTTATTTGATTTTTTTATTGCTGAAATAAATACTGAGAGATCAGGAAGCAAAGTTAAAAGAAAACAAAAAAAAAACCACAAGTATTTCTTTTATGTAGCGAAACAAATATTTCAGAGTTTGGGTAGATTTAATAAAACAAAATAAAGCTTGATAAGAAATGTGTCGATATCTAAGCCTGAACAATTAACGTAAGAAAAAGAAAACATTATCACGAATTGCGGCAGATAAAAAATGTTTTCGATTGGAGAACGTTAGACAAAAATGTTTTAATTTATTTTACATGGGTGGATGCTTCTTATGAATAGTTTCTTTTGAAAAACCTTGATTTCATTTCAATAAAATTTGATATTATTCGTTAAAAAAAGGCTGTTTGATATAAATGTGATATTATATTATTCACTAGAAATATTTCCAATTTTTTTTCTTTTCATGGCTTAAGAGTTTGAACATTATTATTTTATTTATCTTTAGTACTGTTTATTGATTCTCCGCTTCCAGGTAACTTCAGGAAAATACTTAATAATAAACTGATTTTATTATTTCTTTTTTTCTTTATTCCTATAAATATTTTGAATGCGCCCAAACAAAATAACTAGATAAATAACTTCATACCTGTTTTTTATATTCAAAATTTCTGCTTTAAAAATGTAAACATCGATTTGAAATGAGAAAAGAGAAGCCAATATTTACTTATAAAAATTTCTGTTTTCAAAATACCTAGATTCGAAATCTTTTTCAATTTCTTTAAAGCTGATTTCTGAAATGCTTATCAATGAATTTTGATTATTTCTTATAGCTTAAAAATAATCAATTTATAACTATAAAGTACAATTTTTTTAAAACATTTAAAAAGTGATTCTTCGTCACATTTGTATTGCTACTCATAATTTATATTTTAATTAATTAAGTAATTGTTCTATTGAAGAAAAATCAATATAACTGAAAAAACAAAGTTTCGATATCAGTTAACAATGTTAGAGGAAATGTAGTTTCAAGACCTTTTTTTTATTTCGAGATTATTAGTTAAAATATTAAGCAAGGTTTTTAAACAAATTATTCACATAAAGTTAATCTGTGAAAAAAAGAATTTAATTAAACTTTTTAACAAGTTTATAAGTTAATAAAATAATATTGTTAATATTTTATAATACGTTTATTTCTGAAAAATATTTTAAATTAATGGCACTCTTTTTAAATTTATCTATACTTTAACTTCTCCTAAACAGAGTGTTTCATATAGTTGTGAGTAGCGTGTTTTTCAACACATTGTTTCATTATTTTCTATAGAAAACCTATTGTTCAGTGCCATTATTGAAAAGAGTCCTTCCCAATCATAAATAAAGTACTTAAGGTAATTTGAAAGAATAAGGATTAAAGAGATATTTAAATACATTCATTCGTGTATTAAAAGTATTCTTATTTCTTCATAATCTTTAATGTCAATGAATGGGGTTTTTTTAATTATGTAAAGATACGTCTTTGCAGTTTGTCGATTTGATTGTAACAATTATATGTATAGTTCTTTCAAATTAAATTTTTGAATAAACGAATCTAATTATAAGAAATTGAAGTTGCTGTGAAGCACAAATATAAGGAATAACATATTTATTTTTTAGCTAAGTACATTGTCTGGTTTACCAACATTGTAATAGAAAAAATTCATATCAGATTTGTTAGTCTTTGATTCAATCCATATTTTAATTCTTACTGATTATCCTTACTGATAAACTTGTAAAACAATTAGAACTCATATATGTTCCCTAAAAAACGATAAGTATATTATGCTATTTAATTTCTATGATTTTAAGCTTTATGTCTCAATTTATATTTAAATCAATATAAAAACATCTTAAGTTGCAAATATATATACTTTGCACGACTTTATTTTTCATAGAAAATAATAAATAAATGTATATATTTCTTGTATATCCTTTTAGTTTCTATTTTTCCCCTACACACAAAAAAAACAGCAATTTATAGTAATAATGCTATGGTATATTCTTTATGTATGTCTTATTTGAATAGCTCTCTTTCCACAGTTTTCACAGAACATTTTAATTACAAAATAAACGTACGTATTTTCGAAGAGGCTCATCAGTATAAAGTTTGTCAATAATGGACATTTTCACCAATATAAGTAAAACTTCATTGTAATTTGTGTCAGCTTAAATTATAGACTAGTTAGTACAATAAAAAATTCTTATTGTACTAGGGATACGTATTCCGTTCTACATGTTAGTCTTAAAATATATTTATTAATATATTTCGGAAGTAAAGCTTGTGTAACAATTTATTCACTTAAACTTTTCAATAAGCTTTCCAAATAGAATATTGATCACAATTATTTCAAATTTGTTAATTTTCAATAAACAGCACTTTTTTTTAAGTTTTATGTACAGGTTACAAAAATAACAACGATCAATAATTTTGATCACTAACATTATGATCAACAAAACTGATACTTATTCCTATTTTAAAAGCACCTTTAAAATAAACATTACATAACGAGTTTTAGGCTCTGTGTTTTACCACAACATATAAAAGTTATAAATTTTGGGTAGTTAAAGTTTTACTGTTTTAATACTCACAATGGTTCTTAACATGAGTTTTATTAATTATTGTTAGAGATATATAGTTTTGTAATGCAAAATCTAAAACTAAAATGCATATATTTCTTCAAAGTTCAGTTGTAATTGTATTTTAAATGCCTGCCTGATTACCATATTTTTCCAGTTATATTTTTTTCTCTAACATGATTGCCGTATCATACAACTTCTATATAAGGAGCAGAAACAACAAATCAATCATTGATCCAACTTCAGTCAATTTTCCATTGCCAGTTCATTACTTATCTTATTATTTATTATTTATCTGCGCAAAGAAGATTTTTCTCAAATCTCAATGAATGATTTGCAAATACATTTGGCTTAATCAAAATCAATGTAAGAAATTTATTCCTCAATTTTAGAATAAGTAGCAATAATTTCCATAAATTTGGAAACAAAATCTATCCATTTTCAACTTAAAAACTTTCATCAAATATAATTAGATGTGAAGTGTTAAATTTTTCGGGTATATTTTAAGACTTGTCATAGGTTCTATCCACGGAGCTTCAATTAATCCTCTTGGAGAAACTATTCTTTAATTGCAATTTTAGTTTAAAAACCGCTTTCTCCGTAGAGATTACTTGATTTTAAGCTAATGTAGATGTTATTTAAACCCTGGCATTGGGGTGTATGAGGTTAAACGTGATATCTCGGAATAGTAAAAAGCAATTTGTGGATAAGGAAGTCGTGCGTTCTGAAGCTAATATCCATCTTTGTATCCACCCGGAGTTGTGATAGGAAATAGATTACTTGAACTTTGTAATAAGCTGTCGTTGTTCGAAAAGGAGTTGTATAAGAAACTACTACCAAAGATAAGTCTTTTTGAATAATCTCATAAGTTAGATTAAGCATTTGGATTTAAGATTGCTCCCAAGGTTAAAGAATAAGTTGTAAATAGTACATGAAGTGTTAGAACTAAAATAAAAGTAACTACTATTAAATTTTTAAAATCATGTCTACTTCTTCTCCAAACTCTCTGACACCTCTAACCTCCGAGTTGCAACAGACTCTAATACATTTTTTCTTCGATTTTTCATCTCTCTCTCTGTATGTTGTATAATTTACTATACAGTATCCATTTTGCTATCCATTTATTCAAAATGCAGCAATATTTTGAAGGGAAAAAATGTATATATCCAATGTGACCGAAGTTATATACTTGAGTTACAACAATTAGGCCTTACTTATCTTTTTCCAAATTAAACTGTGTAAGGAAATATTACGTAATAATTTCATACAATACCTCTTCAAGAATTAGCAAGAAATATTGGTAAATATCCATTTCTTTCTATGAATGGTTGACAAATAAAAATAATAATGATCGTATCGAATCTCCTCTGAAAACATGGTAATTTTGAGCCAAGTCAAGTGAAAAAACAAACAGTATCTTAACTGATACATCTCTCTCACCGCATTTCCACGCCGTTAGCGAAATGGCAGTTCAGTTTAGAAGGTGTAGTGAATGGTGTATACATCGGTACCAGTTTGAGTAATTGCCCTAAATGAAGGACGCTATCTTTTGAAAGATGTTTCGATTAGCACCCTCAGCCTGATTTGACTCAGCAGTACAAGTTACAGTAACAATTTTGATGAGACGAATTTTCATCATATGACACAAGTCCTCAAATACTTTCTAAGTAAACTGGAGGCATTTATTTTTAATAACCGAAACCAAAGCTCCATACAATGTTAGACAGTGTTACTTTAGTGGACACCTTGCACAGTAAGACTAATTCTACCCACCAGCAATAAACATAACGGCTCAGTTCTACTTGGGATGCTAGGTATGAACCGAATAAATCGAAAGACACGGCATCAATTGATAACTACAAACAATAGGGATCATTTCTCTTCAGGGTGTTTTTATAGTTGGTTCTCTGACGTGTGTCAGAGGAAGAAACGAATCTGAGGGATATAACATGCCTGTTCCATACGGAGAAAGGTATTGTGAATATCAAAATGGCCTGAGCATGCGTTTGTCGTGAAATTGCTTCAAAGCTGATTTCCACAACGATTTAGAAATATAAGATTGGATTTAATTACTAGATACGCGAGTACTTTAGTGTAAAAAGTAATATAAAAAAAATTTTTAAGTCAATTCATACTTAGATCAACAAAGAAAAACTTTATTTTAGATACTTTTTATTAAATAGTTATAATTAATATATAAATATGTATATACATATGACAGAATCCCAACATTAAGTGGTAGTTAATTTTTATTAATTATCATTGAATTATAGTATTGTCATCCAAAACAATCATATGTATAAAATTTCAGTTCAACTGAATGCTTTAAAACGTGAGAAAAAAAACCTTTTCAAGTTTTAACACAAGTCGCCAAGGGGTCCATAAGTCGCCAAAAATGATGCCAACGTGGCTGTATTTGTAATTGTTTAAATAATTAGTTTTAATTAATTAATTTCCATAAATTAAAATTAAATTATTGTATTGTCATCCAAAATAATCATGCATATAAAATTTCAGCTCAGTTGAGCGCTTTAAAATATATTTTATTAACGATTGAAAATTCCACCAAGATAAATAAATAAATATGTAGAGAGTGTGACCTAATAGTAGGAATTGGAAAAGTATTTTGTCAACAAGTTTGAAGTTCTGGAATCAATAATTTTGAATAGTTACGCTGATTGGATCCATATTGGATCCTTCCAAATATTTATAAATGTGACCTAATTCCGAATCTGGTTTCTGTTCAGAAATTAATTAGTCCCGGAAGGATAACACCAGGGACCTAACAAAAGCACAGGTAATTCTCGGAAAGTGGTTATCCTTACTCGCATATCTAGATAACATAAGTGCAAAAACATTTTTTATTCGTAGTAGATGCTTGATTTCAATAATGACATCAGATAACTTCACTGCCCTTCTAATCATTCGGCTAAACGAATTCTTGTCTTACTCTAGCTTTGTCAGTGCCGAACATGGATTGCAATAAGCCATTTGTACAATTTTGTAATGCCGGTATTCACAAGTTTAAATACCACAGTTTTCGGTATTTACTAGAACTTTTTTAAATTATCTCCACTATATGTTCAAGTATCACCAACCTAGCAAAATAGTACACGTTTTTGTTTTTATGTCTCCCTAACGGGGGCGTAATTAATTAGACTGTGAAATAAAGTTGCATCGTACAATCTAGAGAAGTGATAAAATATGTCAATTATCCCAGGAGGTGGGCCAGAACTATTATATTACAGCTCAGAGCGATACTGCACACTCGCAGGATGCGTAGTCTGATATTCATATCTGTGAAAACAAGGTTATAGAGTTGTGAAGAAAGTGCGTAATATATTTCGATATTTTTTTTTAAATTTGGGAGTTTGTTATTCACATTGTGTATTTCCATATCATACTTGTGTTTATATTCATCATGATTTTAAAAATGAAAAAGAATGAAAAGAGACTAACCAATTCAAATTTGATGAAGTTTATAGTATACTTTTTTAACTACAAACCTTATCCACATTCAGAAGAATTAAGTACAGTTATCGAAGATGATGATGACACTAATGTCGATAGTCAAAAGGAATTGTCTCTTGAACAAAAATTAGAATTAGCGATAAGTAAAAAAATTCAACTGACCAAAATACAGTACAGAAATCAGCTATATCCAAAATCATCCAACAAGGAATCTATTTATTTGAAGATGAGAGATTTAAAGGAAAATACTTCTAAAAAAAAAAGTATATCGCTTATTGCTAACAATACTACCAACTAGCGTAGATGCCGAAAGAGGGTTTTCGACAGCTGGTAATTTATGCACAAAAGAACGTTCCAGGCTTAATATCAGTACAATAGATGTATTATGTTTTTTAAAATGACATTTCAAAGTTTTGTAACAGTACTACAGACTGAATAGTGATATTTACACTTTTTTGTAATTTAAATAAATAAGATGTTCCTTTACTCTTTTTAGTGATTCTTTATATACTGTTATAAATTAAAAATTACAAATTAATTCTTTGTGTGATATTTACAGTCTCTAATAAAACTGGCAAATAAAACAAAGAAACACCTGTATTTTTTTTCCTAATTTCTACTACTGGTATTAAAACCGGTATCCCGATATTAAGATCTAAATTGCAATTCCTAGTGCCGAATAATAAGTGGTAACTTTAACCTGTAAAAGTAAAAATATGTTATTCAGTGCCCATATGAGCACTAAACATTCACATTCTATGGTTCTATAATTGCGCTTTGCTAAATTCAATGTACGAGATAGATAGGCAATGAGAGTATTGTTTTGCATTGACACGGCTCCTGCCTCCACTGAACTTGCTTCTAAAAATAATTGAAATTGCTTGAAAAAATCATATATTTTCAATGCTTGCGCTAACGTTAATTGAGATTTTATACTGTCAAAAGTCTTTGCAGCTTTTTCCGACGAAATAACATTGTTGTATTTCAGCATATCGAGCGGTTCACACTATTATGTGTGTAAGAATTTCTGATACCACCCTGCCATTTCTACCACGTTGATTGAAATTCATACTATTCTTAAAAAAAATAAAGAACAAACAGCAAAATTAGTATAGCTCCAGAAGAAGAAAGGTTACAGAAACAGAATTCGCTTATATACCTTGTCATGAAATGCAAAAGCAGTTTCATTGTAAAATATTTGCATAACCACACATAGGGCTATGTAATACGATTGACATAAAAATAGGTTCATTTCATCAGTTGCTGTTTCTTTCCTTGCGTTGGATGTTAAAAATGTTTGGTGCTCATTTCTTCATTTCCTTGTTTGAAATATCTGAAAATGAGCTGTTGACAGCATTTGAAGAATAACATAGGTGGTATACGATCGGACGGATTCCATAATGATGGATGACCATAGGAGATTGCCCTTGTCTAAAATGTCAACCGTTCGATTATCAGATGCTCGTGAATGAACATACAGTAAAGAGAAGACCTGGTAGTGGATGTTCTAGGGTCATAATCACCCGCACGGACTATTATCTGTGTACAAAAGCTCGACGTTTTTGAACGAGTTCAATCCGTCAACTTTTTTCGAACGCTGCGACCCCAACAGGAATAGTGATACCCGACAAACTATTTGTAAACAGCTGAATGAAGTCATTCGTATTCAAGACGATTACCGGCACGGGTACCCTTTACGACGTTTCACGAAAGAACTCGGTTACAATGGGCTCTGGATCACCCTGGACACCACAGCAGTGGACCAATGGATTGTTCACCGGTGCGTCCCAATTCTATGCAAACAATGATTACCAACAGATACGGATCTGGAGAATACCAGGAACTTGATCTCAAGCTCCCAATATATATCACTGGAAGATAAAGCTAAAGTCATGCTGGTGTCATGGTTTGAGCAAGGAAAATAGTCGGTGACCGAAGTGATATTCACGTCTATCATCCGGTTCAGTAACAGCAGTTATTTATTACTTTCTCGACCCATTTGTTTTTCCATATCTGGCAGTCAGAAATCCTAATGCCGTGCGTGTGAACAATAAAACAAAAGTTCTTTGAGCACGCGTTGTTAACCAATACGTGATAACCAATACTTTTCCATTTATATAGAAACGCTGCTTCGAATGGAAAGACCATTACGTTCGTCCATCCAAACTATTACTCATTACTCAAGCTCGGAAAACATCTTCCTTTTCCATGCAAACTTTCCCGAAACCTCAATAATTTGATAACATGTATTTTTCGAGAATGGGTATGAGGTTTCCGCCAAATACGATTGACGATCTGCTTGTAGGTATGTATCGTCGCTGTCGACTCAGCATCTCCAGCAGAGGTGGTAATACGCCTCGCTGATAACTGGAATTTATTATTCATGCATTCATGGTTCATATATAATGCTTATTTAAAAACTAATTGTTGCTTTCCTTTCTTATTTTACGCGACATTTTATCTTCTGTTCAACAACCTGTGGAAACTTCATTGCGTTTGAATAATTTTTTTCATTTTATTACCATTTTTCTGTCTGTTGCTTATTTTTCAATTCCACTATAAGTTTACACTCTACATATATTTATCTTGTTCAAAATTTTCAATCATTAATTAAATACAATTTAAAGCGCTCAATTGAGCTGAAATTTTATATACATGATCATTTTGGATGACAATACAGTAATTTAACTATAATTAATAAAAATTAATTTATTAAAACTAATTATTCAAAGAACTACAAATACATCCATATTGGCATCATTTCTGACGATTTAGTGACCATTTTGGCGACTTGTGTCAAAACTTGAAAAGTTTTTTTCTCACATTTTAAAGAGCTCATTTGAGCTGAAATTTTCTATACACTATTGTTTTGGGTGACAATACGATAATTTAATTATAATTAATTAAAATTAATTGACTGAACTAATTATTTAAAGAATTACAGATACAGCCATGTTAGCTTCATTTTTAGCGACTTGAAAAGATTGAAAAAACTTGAAAAGGTTTTTTTTTCTCACGTTTTAAAGCATTCAGTTGAACTGAAATTTTGCATACACGATTATTTTGGATGATAATACAATACTTTAATGATAATTAATAAAAATTAATTGCCACTTAATGTTGTGATTTTGTCATATATATATACATATTTATACTAATTGTAACTATTTAATGAAAAAATAACTAACATAAAATTTTCTTTGTTGATCTAAGTAGAAATTGGGCTAAAAAATTTTCTTTTATATTATTTGTTTTAGACAGAGTTATTCGGTAGTATTACTTCAGTACACTTATGTATTGAGATGTTGTTCCAACTTAAACTAATAATTTGGCAGGACGGAAGAAAACCTGAGTTTGAAAGGATAGATCTCACGGATAGGCCATTGTTACAAGATTTAAATAAAAAATTTTTATTTGAGATTAAATTTATTTAAAAAAATAAATACTTGCCACCTGTAAAGGAAAATTCTATTTACAAAGTTAAATTTAGTATGCCGCCGCAACTTTTGTTAGCCAAAGAGCTATCGCTTAAGTTTCCCGAGGCGATTTCTTATAGTTTCTTTTCCTTGTGGGAAAAGAATACCTAAGACTTAATAAAATTGTTTACGTTTGAGCTCTTATATGCAAATTTCATTGCTGAGTTGCATGCCTTTGAAGGTTTTTTTATAAATTGTCTTACACATGAAATGCAGAGATGTTTACAGCTAAAGAAAAAATTTCATACTTTTTTTAGAAAATAATGCAATTGATCTCATAGAATATAAACTGTGTTAAGAGTAGAATTTCAGGGCACTTAAAGTTCAAATGTAAAAAGAGGATAATAGATTTCTCTTTACTGCGTAACCCTGATTTGATTGCTGGCCATGGATTTTCTTATTTCACTTCAAAAGCAGCTTTGCTTCAAATGCTTTTTATCATGTAAATAAGAAAACCTTGTCATGTAAATTAGAGATTAAATGTACGAGAAGTACTAGATTTTCGAAGGTATTTTGCTTTTCAAATACGATCTTAAAAATAACAATGTTACAAATGCTAGGTTGAACAAAAGAATTTGTCAATACTAAATTGATAAGTCACTCGCGTTTTATATGCACAAAAAATATGCTGAAAAATGAAAAGAGCTATGCATTCGAGGGGGGAGTAAATACCGAAATGAAAATTATTGCGCATTATCCAATATATCTGACAGTTTCAATTATCGTTACTCAAAGGTAATATTTTGCATGCGCACCATTTATTTTTTACTCTCCAAGTAGATAAATTTTTAGCCTCTCCTAAAAGCTTCTCTATTTGCAAATTCTAAATTTGTTCTACGAGTAATATATTATAAATTGTCAATAATTAAATAACCTGTAGTTTTGTGAATAACAAACATAATTTGTAACTAGTTCTATTTTTATTTCGTTTTTTTTTTCTTTTTGTTAACTAACAATTTCAATATCCATGGTTAATTGTCATCAAGTATTTCTAAGCCATAGAATCTTAAACTTTTTACGACTATTGTCCATTAAGCGTGACAAAAAATGCTAACTCCTTCTCGCATACATTACCTTCTGTTAACTCCTTCTCCATAACAGTTCTCTCCCGTTTAGCTTTTAACTACTTTTTAAATAAATCGAAACGAGTTCAGCAAGTTTTCATAGTTGGCTGCATGAAATCTTTTTTATTGTACTCGAAAACCTTATAATTCTGTCTTTTGTCAGCATGCATTTTAATCAAATGCTCTTATAGTCTACAGAAGATTTCACTGACTCTTTTGAAAATATTTAAGACACGTCAGGCACGTAAGTGTTTCGTAGGAAATTGAATAAAGCTATATTTTCGAATATTCAATATTGTATTGTTGATACCTTTTCTTAAACTCAGATGTAATAGAGTAATACGGTATAAATATGTATATGACATGTTTTGTGGAGTCAGAAACAGACTTAGTTTTTAAAAACGATCTTTATTTGATGAAAGCTAGACATATTCTGACGCTAAGAGGCAGAGAGAGAAACGAACGCCACCGAAAATCTTAAATGGATTAACACTTAAGACGCCGATCGCGGATTTCATGAGTGCACTTGAAAGTTAATGCTGACATATAGGGCTAGTAAATATAACGATCTGGAACTATACATGTTTATTGCCTAGGCCATATGTTCGGAAGAAATAAATGGCTGATTAGTTGGATACTTGAAATACTTGAAGAGGTAATGATAAAAACTAAAAGTTAAGTGCTAGATAGGGAATTTAATTTTTAATCTAATTTAATTATTCTTACATATATATATATCTTTTTAATCGTTTAAATTTTTTATTTCTATTCTTTTCATACTTTTGCTAAGTGCTACTTTCATACATTCCTATGTTTTGAATTTGCATTTGGGTCCAGAATGTGGCAATAACTTGTTTATTGTACTCAGATTTAGCACGGGCTCTGAATTTTTGAATGCAATTTTTAGGTAAGTTACCTTTTTCTTGTTATGGATTTAGATATTCTATCCATTATTTTCAATAGGTTTTAGCTCAGTATTTATTAGCATAAAGGGGAAAGCTACAAAACATGTTCAAACCCACTTTTATATAAATTATTTTACATATAAGAGCTGTCCTAATTCTGCAATGTTTATAATACTGTAGCACATCCATATTTATATATTTTAAGCACTATTATATTTTTTTTATATTTTAAATTTTATTATATTTTTAATATTTCTCATATATCCATCCTAATATCTTATGTCTGGTTATCTTGCACAATTTCAATTTTTTTCAGTTTTGATATTATTGAATATTCGTCTCTCTTTAGTAGAGAATTTTGTATATATATATAATTCCCGTACATCTCAAGTATCACACGAGGCATACAGAATAAAGTAAAACAAACACAATATGATAAACAAAATAAAAGTTACGAAATAATGAAATAACAAAAACACAAATAAGTTACGAAGACAAACAAATACATTACAAAATAAAACAAATATAATGAAGTTAAAAACAGAGTAATGAGAAAAAATAACAAAATCAAATCAATGAAGTTACAAAATAATGTAAATGAAGCTTTACTTAAAATAAGTTGAAAAAATTAGGAGGTCAGTTAGGTAGTTTTACGAGCATGAAGTTTAAACTTCACGCATTTTCTTAAATTTTAAACAAAAAAAGGATAACATGTTCAACACTTTGCTCACCACCAGCTTTACAAACACAAAGTTTGGAAGGCTACAGATTAAATCTGTTGGGGTACACTTTAAAATAAGGAATGTACAGCACAGTAAGGAATGTGATTTGAAAATTTGTAAGAAAATCATTACAAAAAAGACAAACTTTAAGGAATAATCAGAAAAAATTGCTTTGTCAGTAAAAAGCGAGTTAAATGTACCCAGTGTTCCAAAGAGTGACAGCATTTTCTTCAGTTTTATCCTTGTAAAAAGACTTTGGAATATTAACAGATATTTCAATCTCCCACTTGGTTGCTGTCTATGCCCTTTCATTTCCAAAAGTGACAGTATGGCCACGAACAAAGTAAAAGACACTAAGATATTTGTGTCCTTAAAAATTTTAAAACAATGCTCGTACGCACGCGTACGTGAGAAAAAAAATTGCTTTAAAAACAATTCTTTTTATGGGATTTTTATTATTCCTTTAAATAGAAATGATTCTTGATAAATTGCACAAACCTGGATGAGACTCATTTTTAATATAAATCACTATTTTTTTATTGATTTAAAAATCCTAGACTTCATCACTTTCCTATCGATACCATCGCACCCTCGCAGTGAACAAGACACACACACACATTGCAAGTACATTTAGGATTCTGTTAAAACGTATTGAACTGCTTGAATTGCGTATAAACAACAGTTTCCTATCAAAAAATTACTTTTGTACCAACCAATTACACTCTGTGAGTATCTGCTCTGGATCAGGGGTGGGCGGACTTTTCCAGGGTACGAGCTACTTTTAATTCTTGTATGGTGTTGCGTTCCACCCAGTGGAGTAGGTTTGGCTACTTGAACAAAACTATGAGCGATTGCTGGACCGCGGGGTGAGGACGTATTCAATGTAGAGAGCAGGGAGCATATGTAAACCGATGAATCTGAAACCGACATATGTATTTAATTTGATCATGGCCGAGTCCCGCGCCATCGCGGAACATGACCCCAACACGAGAACCAAATCCCGTGGAAGTGAGGG
>BMAV01001081.1:364050-377120 GCA_019973955.1 Trichonephila inaurata madagascariensis
TACGTTAATAGCTTCAAAAATTGAAATATAAGAACTTTAAAATTGCTAAATTTTTATTTATTTCAGCAATTATTTGCTACTTTTTTCTTAAAATAATTCGTAGTGTGTAACGTAATGTTTAGTTCTTTGCAGTTAATTTCAGAACTGATTTTAATTTACTCATATCTGCTCTCTTTTATTACATTTAAAGAAATACACATGCGCAAACTATATAGTCAATATATTTATTGAAATTATGAAAAGCTTTGGTATAAAGCTTTCTAATTGTAATCAAGATACTTCGAAACAACAATATTTTATGCAATTAATGTGTTATTATGAATTTATTGTGTGTAATGCTACTATTAACTAATATCTTAAAATATGTCATTTCGCTTCTAATCATTAAAAGCCTTTTCTTCATTTATTCAAATTCGTTGCTCTAAGCATTCATGTAAACAGTTATCAAATAATTATTGTGATTTAAATACGCCGATTGTTTGCATTTTTAAATAAAACTTTAATGTAAAAATTTATTTTTTTAAATGTTTTTTCATTTTTTTCTGAAATAAAAATGGTTGCTTTGTATTTTCAGACATGCTGATCATCAATTTGACATTGATTGTTAGTTACGTCATGTGTATGCTCTCTTCGATCCTTCTAATCAAAGGATTAAAAAAGGTACGCCCAATTTTCGAACTAAAATTGTATGCTGTTATTTCAACAACTAGAAAAGCTCAGACGTTGGGGCCACTAATGATTTTTTCGGATTTCGCATTTTATGGAACTACATTACCATAAGTATTTTTAAAAAATTCGTAAAAAATGAGGCAAGCAAAATAACATTTAAAGTTTCAAAACTTATAATATATTTTTTTAATTGTCTTCTTTGAGCAATCTCATGAAACATATACGCGTTTAAAAAGGTAATCCTTCTCCTAGGGTAAATTCCACGATTTGTTTTTATCGCATTATTAAACTTGAAAACATTTTACAGTAGAACGTCGTTTATCCGAATCTATTGGGACCGGACACCGTTCGGATACGCGATTGTTCGGATAACCGAAACCCGAATGCGATCCATACAGTATATGAAACCGGACACCATACGAATATTGAAAATCCTCACATGAGGGAAACGTGCTTGAACAAAAAGCAAAATAGGTGTAAAATGTCGTAATTTTACCTTTATTGTTACCTTTATTTTACCTTCGCTGCAAGGTATCACATTCTCTTGAGCCACAGTAGTTCAGTAGGACAGCACTCTGATTGTTATTCGTACCACTCCAAAGCTGTCTCTAACGTAGAAAAAGCGTCAGCATTTGATGGATCCTTGCTACTTCCGTTGTTGTTGTTGTTGTTGTCCTCGTCTCCTTCCTTGCAGGCTCGGATTCTTCTGGCACGGAATTCACAATTTCGTCATCATTTAGCATTTGAAATCCTCAGTCTTCTGCATCGCATGCCATCCAGGTTTCTACATCTTTTTCATCGCATTAAAAAATTCTGGGATCGATTGGACAAAGTCGGTAATCTCTTCCCTGTGGTCGTCATTGAAATCTTTTTCGCCTTCTAAATCTGGCCGCAACTTATTCCAAATCACACAAATGAAATTCCCTAAATATCCCTGACCTTCGATTTTCTGGTCACTTTTGGCCTCACGCGAAACAACTGTTTACCATTGAACTGTTCGAAAACGTATTCATGTACTATACATGTAGTTGACAAAAAAAACTGGTCCGGATATTTGACGCTCCGGATAAACGACGTTCTACTGTATGTTTAATGTAAACATTATGATTATCAGACCAAATATTGCATAATTTGAGCACAGTTTCTCAGCATATTAAATTGTAATATTAGTTCATTAATTTAATAATCCCCCATACTTACAATATCTCTATAATTTACTAAATAAAGAAATTACCACCATTGATATTTTATTTAGTAGTGCAACAGAGTCCCAAAAACTCTGCACTCGATAACCTGGCAGTCCGTATAACTCAGCAAAGCAAGACATTATGTCCAATGCAGAAATTATTGCTGCTGTCACAGTTAACAAAATAATGCCGGAAAATGATAAAGACGTTAACGTGGAGGACACCGTACAAACTCCTAAAATATCACATAGTGAAAAGACTAAAGGCTACTGAAACCGCCTTTCAGTAATTTGAACAACAAGGTGTGTCGGTAATGGGACTTATTGTTCCTTCCTCGTCTTCGTGAAGAAGCTACAAAACTCAGAGTGCATTACGGAAGACAACAGGACATTATGCCTTTCTTTAAAAATAGTAGCCAGTTTTTGCAAAGTCGGCTACTTCTTTTTCATCATATTGACAGACTTATGCCTTCTTAAAGTATTTTTCTGAGGTGTGTCTGTTCATGTAAAAATTACTGTATACTACGTATTCATGAATTTTCATTTTCATGTAACAAATGCTCTATGCCTCCATAAAGTGCGTATTTTTTCTTTGTTTAAAAGGATTTGGATAGTTTATTTTCCGCGGTATTCTCAAGCAAACAATACGTACAAGTGCAGTACAACATTTTCTGAGGAAATTCTAGTACTTATTCTTTTTTAACCCTATTCTCGATAACCTGGCATTTTCCCAAACTCGACCACCTTTCGGTCCATGTTAGGCCGAGTTTTCGAGACTATTGTATACTAATCGTGACATTTTTTTTAATCGTACATCAGGGCTTCTCAAACTTTCAATATTTGCGACCCAATGTTCAATTATAATTTTCATTGCGCCCCCCCCCCTCAATGCAATAACAATGTATCGAATTCAATAATACTATACTTTGTGTAAAGCTACAATACGACTTTAACCTCTTAAGGGCCACCGGCATATATAGACGTTTCTAGCAACCAAAGCGTTAATTGCCCTGGATGTATATATACTTTTTTCCAAAGTACGATCTTTTCCAATCCATTCATAAAATTATTCCAAAGGCTTTCGAATGCAATAGAAGGATCTTGACAGTGTTTGCGAAGGATTTACTTATTTCAGAGATTTGTTTATTTATTCCTTTTCATCCACCCACTCGCACCCTCAATACATCACAAACGTGCACTTACGTGAAAAACAGGTATCGGATCGTGGCTGGCCTGTCAGGAGTTCGAGCCCAGTACCACTAAAGACCCGCCGTGTAGGGGAGCGATGCACGTTAAATTTGTCGAGAGCTCAAACGTCCTCCCGTTGGTGTGGTGTAGTAGTTAGGAGAGAGGGTGCCAGCTCAGCTATCGTCCTCGTCACTTGACAATGGCTCAAAATTACCAGGACCGTCACCAAAAGCCCTAGTGTAGCTGAACAGTGCGACGTTAATATTCACTCACTCACTACGTAAGAAACGGTGGCATTGGGGAGCAAATCTTTACTTTTAACCGGCAGATAAGTGTTAATTTTTTTGTATAATTTTATATATAGCACAAGCCCAAGCGGTCACTGGTAATTATTAAACTTGTTCTTAACTTAGTATTGTTAAATTAATTATCAAAGATATTGTACACTGCTAATGCATTTATATTATATCAGTGTTAATGCGTATTTTATTTTTCATTGTCAGAATATTTATATTTTTATTATGCCAGAATATTATTATAATTTACTTTCAGTAAATTAATATTTTTTAAATAATCTTTTGTTTGCGACTTCTCAATATACTTGCGCCCCCTTGTAGAATTATCACGGCCCCCTAGGGAGGCGCGCCCCACAGTTTGAGAAACGCTGTCGTACATCTTGCTGGCTGACACAGAGACCAAATACTTATTAAAATTGAGCATGTTGAATATCGAATTAACATAAGCATAGACAAATACTATTGCTGGTTATATAAATGAAAAAAACCTGAAATCATATAACCGTATGAACCCGTAATCATATGATAGATAAATAGGTATCTAACAGCTTGTTGTAACCCTAGTTAAGCGGCGCTGCAGTCGCTTGTTTCCAAGGGTATATAGTATTCCTGTCTGTCTTGTTTGTGTTGAAAATAAACGTTTGTCCCTCCATCCGACTGATCGTATCATTGTAGTCGCCTCAACTTCTGACAGGTAAGAACTTATTTATTCCATTTTTTATGTACGAAATCGAAATGAATTTCTGAAATACGATAACGAATGAATTACGAATTTGAACATTATTTGATATTGAACTTGAATTTGAACACAGCTATATAATAAGAGACTGCATTATAATCGGGAAGTAAAAATTATTCAAAAAAAAAAAAAGAAATTTAAGTGTGATTCCCTTGAGAATATTTGAATAGTTTAACTCGCGCGGGCGAGAATTTATTATGTCTAAAGTTTTCTATCAATTGGGTCATATTTTTAAAAAAATTAGTGAATGAAAACTTCTGATATCTTCTTGCAAGATTTCTTTTCCGTACTTTGATACTGATTTGAAAAATGTTTGACAAGTTTTATTTTTCCTAGGGATGTCGTAATATTCTGATTTTCTGGATAATAACAATAACAATAACCACTCTCTTGGAGTTAACTCTGATCCTTTATTCTGTAATTGACTCGGTGAGTATATATTGTGATATATTCCAAAAGTAATTCTTATGAGTCTCAATTCGCAGTAATAGTAAACAAATTGCAAATAGAACGGTTGTAAACATTTTTAAAAACGTTAAGCAAACTTCAAAGAATTAACTAATTATTTTTCCCCTTAAATAAAGTATAACGTGGAACAGAAGAAAGTGAAAGCATAAAAAAAAAAAAAAATTTAAATCTAGGAGTTAAAATTTTTATTTAGACAAATTTATTCGTGATTCCTCGTTAAGAGGATTAGACCTTGAATTTTTGATAGATTTATTCGCGATTCCTAAAACAAAAATACCATAATACTTAGCTTACACACGCCTTACTAACCGATTGAATTTTTTCCTAAAGAACATGCGTATAGGTGTAATTTCTAAAAATAACTAATATTTTCCTTCACTTAAACATGTGATTATGTTTTTCCCATTTTTTTGTGTGTGTTTAAATGCTAAAAAGGTATTATTGATTGCTTGTCATTTGACCTATAATAGAAAAAAGAATTCCCTCTTCAGATACCTGACATTAATGGGCACTATCCTATGCTTAAATTACGCAAATAAATCTTTTGGTTGTAACTCGGTCTTTCTTTTGTCATGACTATGCGCTACAAAGATGTGTGTGTGAATGGATTGCACATATAATTTATATAACACGAAGTAAATTTGTATAAATAATGATTTACTCCATGAATAGTTAGATTTGTTTTAAATCCATTATGTTTGTAAATAATACGTTATTAAACATCTTTATATTTCAAAATAATCTGTGCCAAATGCAGATATAATTTTGTCATATGATTTTCATTAAATTTTATCTTTACTTTTAATCCCATATCTATAAATTCCATTTTCATATTGTTTATTACAATCCATTTTTATGCTATAAATTTAAGACTTTTTTTTTAAAAGATCTTAATGTTAAAACCATTTTTTTTTTATTTCATTTTATATTTCTCTCGTAACAGACTATTACATTAATTTGCTTCTTTATTCATTAATTAGTTCAGCACTTTCTTGGCTGTTCTGACCGGCTTCGAATTGGTGATCAAGTTTGTTAACGTAAGTATCTGTTTTAGTTTTGCTGATTAGAAGTAAATGATTTTAATATTGAAGATATTTATGACTGAGTAGTATAACCCTTTAGCTGTCACAAAGCTAAAATACACTTTTCTGTGATAAAGTACTTGATAAATGTAATGTTCTGATCCTTTATAAACATTATTTTGTCACAAAAAAATATATGATAAGGGTTTTTTTTTCCTGGGTGGTGGTTAGACGTTATAGCCACTGCGCACTTAAGACACTTAACTTATATATACTTTTCAGATCATACTACAATAATCTTTTTATGAAAAATTAACATTTATGCTAATAACTATTTAAATAACAATTAAGTACTAAGTACAAGTATAATAAAATAATAAAAGAATAATTGTACAATATAGAATACTTACTAAAATATACATTGAAATGGGTATATATCCACATTTTATATTTTATTTAATTCTAGTATAAAAAGTTAGAATTAAAGTAGTATTTTTGAGGATTTAAATTAGTTATTTCACAAATTTGATGAGCTACTTACCGTGAAACTTTTCAAAACAAAAGGACCATTTGCTTGAAGGCACAGTGGTACGCACCGAAAAGCAGTAATGAAAGATTTTCGAACCCAAGAATCTCGTACCACATATTGTAAACAAAGTTTGCTTATATACCCCCCGCGCGCAACATTCTCACGTGATTTTAAGTACTCTCTCTCGAGTGGAGGAAAAGCGAAAATTTCAAGGTCATTTTTCTGTTCTATGTGGGCAGTGGATAGAGCCTCTATCCACATACAAAAGCTTTCCATAAACCTAAATAAAACTTTTACTTTGTAATTGTGCATTTGCTTAATTCATTCAGATGAGAGAAAAGTATACTTAAGATTTGTCGAAATTTTTTTCACAGTTCAGAAATTTTATTTATAGTAATCAAAATACAATTTGTAAATTTACACCGAGAAAAACTGTTTCTAACTACCCATCAGAGGTCATGAAATGCAAAAAAAAGGTATAGTGCTGCCATCTGTATTGATTTTTATGCGTTTTAACTCCAATTAACGCATGTGGATAGACTAAATATTCACCGCCCGCTTGGAGAAAATTGTTTGTTATGTGGCTAGACCTATTAGCCATTGCCAGCGAAAGGGTTAAAAAATAATAGTCACTGTTATAAAAGATTTTAGAGCTGATATTTAAAAATAGAATGTGTATCAATTTATCATTGTTTTATCCGATTACGTTTAGAACCAATAGAAATAGGTTAAAAATAAAACTAATATTTAACTGGCACATGTAAAAATTTTGGTTAAATATTATATAATTAGTTGTTTCTACAGATTCATTGAGATACAAATTTGAAAAAATATGAAGAAAATTAATTTTTTAAGTTAAAATACTAAAACACTATCATTTTTTAAAAATTACCAAAAAAATGAGACTTTATAGAAATAAACTCCATATATACTCATGAACAAAAAAATTAGCCCACCAAGAAATAATTGGGGGATCGTAATGACAATTGGCATGAAGGTACATGTCGGGGAGATATGCAAATGATTAGAAATGCAGCGTGATTGCGCATTACGTATAGCCGGTAGAGGGAGTTTAACGTCGTTCTCCGTAGAGTATAAAACAGGTAACCAAAGCTTATTTGAGTGTACTGAATCGTTTACAAAGGAAGAGCTGAGGTAAACATGTCATTACGCCGTTTTCGAAGACAATATGAGCAGCTGTCGCAGTGTGAGAGGGGGAGAATCATCGGTATGATGGAACCTGGGTGGTCAGCTAGGCGAGTAGCTCGTCAATTAGGCCGCTTTCACAGTGTTGTGAGGAGGTGTTGGGACCAGTGGATCCGAGAGATGTCATTTACACGAAGACCAGGCTCAGGACGCCATCGACAGACCAGTCGTCGGGAAGACTACCACATCGTAAGAAATGCACGCGTACAGCCAACAGCTTCATCAGCCGCCATTCCAGGCAGAAGTAGCACATTCACTAGGGGCCCCTGTGTCTTCTCGAACTATTCGCAGGCGCCTGGCTGAAGGACATTTGGGATCACCGCGCCCATTACGTATGCTGCCCTTGGCCTCTCCGTTTGGAATGGTGCCGCGCACGAGGAAACTGGACTGCAGCAGAATGGAACCAGGTCGTCTTTAGCAACGAATCCAGATTCAACTTTAGCAGTGATGGCAATCGTGCTCGTGTGTGAAGACCCCGTGGGGAACGCCTCAACCCTCCCTTGGCTTTACAGCGACACACCGCTCCCACAGCTGGTGTGATGGTATGAGGTGCTATTGCCTAGAATACACGGTCACCCCTAATATTGATCCGTGGCACCATGACAGCCCAGCGGTATGTCCATGACATCCTGCAATCACATGTGTTATCATTTATCCAACGGCTCCCAGGAGCCATTTTTCAACAATACAATGCTCGGCCTCATACGGCAAGGGTATCACACAAAACTATCTCCGTTCTGTTACTATCCTTCCTTGGCCTGCCGGTTCCCCAGATTTGTCTCCAATCGAGCATATCTGGGATCATTTGGGATGGCGAGTTGGGCATCCCACGAGTTTGAACGAACAAGAGCCAAGGTTACAGCAAATATGGAACGAAATGTCTCAAAACATCATACAGAATTTGTATGCCTCAATGCCCAATCGTATCGCATCGTGCATTCTCGCTATAGAGGGGGTTCAACAGGGTATTAAATCCTCCGTTCTTTTGCCTTTTTCTCTGCAATAAATTATCTTTTTTCTTTGATTTTTTTTAACCATTTACTTATACCAACGTACCATCAACCATTTACTTATATCATTACGTATGTAAAATTTCGTTTCATTTTGACGACTCCTTCTTGGTGCGCTAATTTTTTTTTTATCCATAAGTGTACAATATATGGTTTATTATAAATATACAAAAATTATATATATTTATAAGAAGATTACTCTTGTAAAGTCTTTATCTAGTATTTTTAATCTATTCAAATTGCTTCTCAAGGATATCAAAACCCACAAGTAATATTAAGGGTTTCTTTAAAGTTTTATGCTCCTCTTAAATTTAAAATCGATTATCTCTTCACTATATGCATGCTCTCAAAATTGATTTTAAGAAATTCTATCGAGTTTCATAAATTTTGTAAAGTAAAGTTTTGTGTTATAACTTTTCAAAAATTGAATTTCTTAAGAAAATCCAGTTTAGAAGAAAATGTATTTAAAGTTAATATATACTTCCTTTATTAATATATACTATTTAAAATTAAATGCACTTGTTACAATTTCTATTATAATTCGTAGAACAAAAATAAAATTAAAGTAAGATTCAAAGCTAAGATTTCAAATACTTTAATAAAATTGTAACACAAATTTCAATATTTTGGTCAAAATTTTAATTAATGATGTATTTTGATATCTTAAATAATATATTTCTTGTATTTCTTTCATCTAAACATAGATTATTTTGTTCTCATGAATCTGTTAATATAAAATTTAGTTTTTCTTTCTTATTAAAATAAAATGTTTAACTGAAAAGTTTGTTTTGAAATTTATCACAATACATGCTAAAATTATAATTTGCCGAACGATACTTAATACTCTAGCTATTATTCATTTACTCATTTTTTTAATATTTAATTTTATAAGAGTAAAATCTTTTTCCTTTCATTGTTCTCAAGTAAATTCAAAAAATAACTATACAATAAGATCATTTTTTTTTCAGTTTGTGCATTAATTCACATAGGAATAATGCTGCAATTATATATAAAACCTTAAAAGGCGAAGAAATATTTAATACCATTTATATTATTATTTTATAGGCCAAGGCTGGTAATTCATTTTAATTTTAGCTTGTAGAACTTTAGCATAATGACCAGACTGATTCTTATCTATACATCTATACATATAAATAAAGATGAAGTGTCTGTTTTTAATTTGAAATTTAATTTTTACTAAATGCATTTAAAAGTATATACGGTACTTATATAAAAAAAAAACGATTTTAAAATTTTTTGTCTGTCTGTCTCTCTCTCTGCTTGTTCCGGCTAATCTCTGAAACATCTGGACCAATTTTGACGGAACTTTCACTGGCAGATAGTTAATGTTATAAGGAGTAACTTAGGCTACTTTTATTTTAGAAAAAAAATTAGAGTTCCGCGAAAATAAAATTAAAACCAATGAAATAGTGAACAATAATTCAAATAGGGATTATTTATTTCAATAGGGTTTATTTTTATTCAATAGGGATTATTTTGTTTCGCGAGCCTTCTGTCTCAACGACTTCTGACAGTTTTATCAAACTTTTTTGTTTGATTAGGTGGCTGCCACTTGCGACATTTCCCGTTCATGTCCTTTAATCTTAATGATTTTGCAGTCCTCACCCCATCGACAGTGTCAAAAGTCATGCGTCCCTCTCACCCCTTGCTCAACGAAAAACAAAGAAAACAAAAAAGAAACATCGATTCACAAAGTAGAAGAATGATATTATACTTATAGCACAAGTATTTCGTTACGTGGAATACATAATTATTAAACTCTGCGGAGTAAACACTTTTTTTTTAATTCCACGTGGATGAAATCGTAGGTAATAGCTATTTAATATAAAATAAATGTATCAGAAAGTAATGTTAACATATTACACATCCAGATACAAATTATTTACACTATTTTAAGCGTTTATTACACAAAATTTGTAACAATGTGTTACATTTGCTGCGCAGAAGGAAGGTGTTTTCAAAAATCGACCCACAAGAGAGTTACGGGGCGTCATAAATAAAAAAAAATCCTTTTTATCAGCTATTATATCTACAGACTTAAAATTTAGCAAAAATGGTTTTTGTTCTGCTGAGATATGCAAAAAGCTTCTTTTTTTTTTAATTTACAATTCACATAAAATTAACTTATTAAAAACTTCTTTATCCTTCAGTCTGTATTGTTTAATTTTTCAATGGACTAAATTCATGTGACGTCATAGTCACATGATAACTGAGTCACGTGTTTTCGGCCAATCAATTCATAACTTAATGCGACGTCATAATTATATCATAAATATAATCACGCGTTTCCAGCCAATTAGTTCATGTGCTTCACTGTTGCCAACATTTACTTATTGCAGGAATTTTCTTTTAGAAAGTACATATTTGCCAACGATATAATAATGCACACAGTTAAGCAAAATGCACTTAATTTAAAAGTATTCGTATAATGTAAGTATTTTTTTTTAATTTTGAAAACTGTTTGAAGAATTTTAACACGTGAACTCTTTACCCAATCATATCAAATTTTAAATGTTATCTAAACTTTATACGTTAAAAAGCTAGTATGTCAATTTTAAATCAATGGGAAACACGTGATTGCCGTTATCACGTGACCATCATGAATTTAGTCCATTTACCCGTATGAAGAACAGGTATACCAGCTATTATATATTATATATAAGTACATATAATATTTTAATATGTTCAGACTTAACTCTTTTTGATTAAATTTCTCTAAATCTTTCAATTTTTCTACTGTGGAACAAATTTAAATGAAATCTTGTTCTTATAATTGTTGTTATTATCATTATCAGTTGTCATTCTGGTGAAATATAGCTTCCTTAGAATCGCAGATCTGAGTGCAAAAGCATTGCATACAGTAAAATACAATTTTAAGGATCTAAATTTTTGCCTTCATTAAAGCAAAACTCCCACCTTCCTCACAAAGAAAATGTCAGATGAAAAGCCTTTCAGTACCATAATCAAACTGCATCACATTTTCAAAACACTGCACTAAATAATTTTACCATAAGAATTAAAAATGCGCTCAAAAGTCGAAGAAAGAAAGAAGACATCAGTGCCCGCCCACTGTAAGGGCAAATCGATTGCGGCCAACTTTCAGTAGCCCGTACAGTGTACGGGCAAACCGGTTAAAGGGTTAAGGAAGATTTAGTGTTCCGTAAGGGAAAGTCACATATTCCTTATGACTGTAGAATTGAAACTGGACAGATCTACCTCGTGAAACACCTGTACAGATTCGGTTTAGTAGATTCCTAACTTGATTCTTATTTATTGCTAGAGACATGTGCAGAGACAATTTGGCCTCTTGTTCTGGACTCAGTGACTTAGAAGCGGTCAATAGTGTTGAAAACCACTGTAACTTTTACTGCCTTTCTGAACTGTATTGGGCTGTCCATCATAAACTGTAGACAGGCATGGCTAGATCTAGCGTAGGATAAAAAAAAATTTCCATAAAAGAAATTTTATGTTATATATATTCCTAGTTATACTTCCAGAAAGTTTATGAAATTAAAAGTTTTGATTTCATTTAACAATTATAATATTAACATTAACATATTATATATATATAGAGAGAGAGAGAGAGAGAGATATCATAGAGTGTGAATTTTTGTTTTGTTGTTTAATTTTGTATTAGAGAATACTCTTCTCTCTCTCTTTCAAAACCCCAAACGCATTAAATTATTTTCATTGATAAATTTATACTTCTCCACATACAATATTTCAAAAAATACTTATCACAATAATTTATTTACTAATTCATATTATACTCAATAGTTTTCTCTATTTATGTATACATTTCAGATCTACTGTGTTGTATTCATATGCCTGCTGTACCGTAAACTTGCGCCACAAAGAATTCAACCCACAGAAGGACTGAATGAAATGGTAAGTACAGACTATACAAATATTGTTTACTGTTCTTTCCTGCTTAGTTCTCTAAAAAAACTAATCTTTTGTAATTCCTATATAAAGCATAATAAAACAATCATAATCTATGTAGAAAAAGTAAATAAGTTCTTCTGAGACTGTATTATCATTGTGTTCAATCTGAAATATAACATAATATCAATACCAAGACAAATGAAAAAGATGAATTTAAGGAACTGGCTACGATGAAGGGAGAATAAAAATGTGGAACGAAGTATCAATCAAATAAATTGGTTCCGGTCAATAAAAATCAGTAAAAAAAAAAAAATTGAGAGGTGAACTGAGAGCACACACAGAAGTACAACCACAAAAGGAATGAAGTTTAGGTATTTGAGCTTTTTTATTGTAAAAAATCAAAGTAATTTTTGTTAAAGAAAAACCGTTATTTTAGTACTTTTTAACAATTATTGCAATGAGAAGACAACTACAAAATAGATAGAAGAAAAAAACACCAAGTACATGTAACAGTCTCTTCAGTATTAATTTTAAAAAATAAAAAAAACCACTGTCGAAATTATACAATGCACGATAAAGAGGAAACCGAGGAAAAGCTTGGATGGGACTAATTCGACGATGCTGAGAGAGAGAGAGAGAGAGCGAGCTGGGGTGATGAAATGTTGCATTGCGCATGGCACTGTTTAATACTAAGTACTCACCAGAACTTCTGATTTCTCGGGTTTTTCTATTTCCAGGAATTTCCGAGAAATCCCGGCAATGTTATTGTCGTACCTGGAATTCCAGGAAACACATCAAAATTTCTAAAAAATTTAAAAACAAGTTATTTTTAAATAAAATCAATAATAATT
>BMAV01001082.1:13241-32972 GCA_019973955.1 Trichonephila inaurata madagascariensis
TATATATGCATGTATATATATGTGTGTGTATATACACATATAACTTTATATGAAATTTAATTGCTCAGTATATTTTTATGTCACAAACGGCCGGATTTGTTTTGCATGGTAACCATTACAATTATTTTGCTTTTGTAAGGTTATCATTATAATGACACTCACTAAGTTCAGTTCACCACGTCACATCTGCAAAATATATTAGGAGAAAAAATCTTTTACCTTAAAATATGCTGAGAAGAAAACCGAAGAACAAAAAAATAGTTTTCGAGATAAACAAGGAAATTTAAAAACTATGGAAAAACTATTAATAATTTGTTTATATTTTAATTATTTCTTGAATTCGCGCTCGTATCTATACAAATCACTAAAATACATAAATTGATTAAATAGGCTCAATTTTTTTTTTTTTTTAACAGGATACGAATTGTAAGAGAAAATTATTATTGTTATAACATATTTTCTTCTTTTTTAAAAGCTCAAAAGCCAATTATTGGCCTCAACCACGACTACGCACTAGCAACCTCTATTTGTAGATACTCCTCTCCAATTTTTAATTTTCAAAGTAGTTAAATACTTCTCAATGTTGTCCTACCATCTAGTTAGTAGTCTTCCCTCAGCTCGGGTTCTCTCAAGTTCTTTTAAATGTTAAGGTATCCGACTACGTTCGGAACCGTGATTTTGCAAAAGTGTATAAACAGATAATATTTATGATATTTAGTGTTACTTAGATTAGAAAATGTATATAAAATTGTTTTAAGAATACCATCGAAAACAAAAGATTATTTAAAAAATTATTAATGTACTGAAAGTAAACAAACAAAATACATTCTGGCAGAATAAAAAATAAAATTCACATTTACACTGATATATTACACTGATAAATGTATCAGTGCTACACAATGCCTTTTATAATTAATTTAAAAATACTAAGCTAAGAACAAGTTTATTAATTATCAGTGACCCCATGGGGGTTGTCATATATATAATTAAAACTTATCTTGATAATTTTTATATGGTTTATAATCAATCCCTTAACTGCCAATTAAAAGTTACGCGATTCGCTTCCCAATACCAACCGTTTTCTACGTAGAAGCATATATGTGATGTACTGAAAGGGGGGGGGAGGGTAAAGAGCGCGTATGTGATGCATAGGGGGAGGGAGGAATAAAGAAGCAAAAAAATTATCTGAAATAATTAAATCCTTTTCAAACATTGTCAAAGTCTGTAAGGTATTCGCCCGTGGGTGATACCTTACTTCTAGGTTATCTTCGTGACCTAGAGGTGTGGGAGTGAATGAAGAACCAGGCGTTGCCATGATCTTAAATTGTCTTTATTAAGAACTTTACTTAAACACTAATAATGATAATATTTGTATTATAACTTAGCGGATCAGAGGTGAGAAAACACACAATACGTATTACCAAATAAGCGCGACTTTAATCACTACATTCCCGCCTATTCCTAACCCCAACTTATACACAGTCCTAATAGATAGCAGAATTATCCTACCTGAATATCTTGTTTAGCCGCAATTCTCTAGGATCTTAAATATCTTTTGTTTATCTCGAGTGGAATAGTATCCACCTTGACTTGATCACTCTGTCACGGATAGCTTCACACTCAAAGACGGCTTTCTTCTCTTCCTTCTGTTCACGCGCTTAAACTCAGACTAGCATAATCCCTTTCCAATAGGTCATACGCTTGCGTTAAACTTCTACTATTTAAAAGGTTTCTAATTTGCATATTCACGCATCGCTTCTGGATTTGGTTGGAAATAATTTGCTTTTTTCAGCCCCAAACAACCCAAGAGGAGTTTTCAGTAGAAAACGCAATGAGCCCTTCACAAGTCCTTTGATTGCATTCCAAAGCCTTCGGAATAATTTTATGGGCAGCAGTGCACAGATCGTACTTCGGAAAGACGTATATATACGTCCGGGGAGATAAATGCTTTAGCTTAGCGAGACGTTTATATACACCAGGGGTACTTAAGAGGTTAAAGTCGTATCGTAGTTTTAGCATCAAAGTATAGTATTATTGAGTTCAATTCATTATCATTGTATGAGGGAGGCACGATAAAAATTATGATTGAATATTGGGTCGCCAATATTGCAACTTTGAGAAGCACTGTTATATGGGGCTTTTACCGCATGTCTGGAAGTGTAGATCACTTAGCAGTTAAAGCATTACCAGCTAGCACCAACGAGGAGATAGATATACTTTGCACCCGAATTAACTCTACTAGCTCCCCGTATTTGGTACCCATTCGCAATTGACAATCTCGATTGCGGTTGCTATCTGACAAAAATAAAACCATTTACCTTCTGTGGATCCCAGCCCACTGCGGGGTAGAGGAAAAGGAGAAAAAAAACCACCTTGTTATCTAAAAAAGGTGTAGCGATTATTCAAACCGCTAATGATGAAGTACCCTTTCACAAGGTAAATTCAGTTATTATATCAATTTTTAAGAATAACTTGAAACAAGAATTATCAAATGAGAGAACTCCCTGAAATCCTAGTGAAATAATATTCAAAATATTTCCGTCTGGTCAAGAGTAAAAGCTGTAGCAGAATTCCGCCTTGTTACTGGTCATGACTGCCTTGCTAGGTATTCATATCTTATGAAAGTTCTTATTTAACCAAGCTGCGTGCTCTGTAATCTTTTGGAACCAATGAACTGTACTCACCATATGTGTTGTCTTATGCTGCGCTCCAATAGATTGTGGGAATTCTTCTGGAAAATTAGACCAAATGGACCCATAGACAATTTACTGTCATTTTATTGTTCTTCTTTGCTTTTATTATGATCATTTTTAATGGCATTGTCCTTTGTAAATAAAAACAATTGTAATAGTTCTGTTTTCATTATGAATTACATTTTTTTCGAATTATTACCTTTTTTTCTTCTTTTTTTAGTTGATGAGTCAATAAAGAGCTGATATGAATTGAATCACAATATGTTATAGCAATAAAGTATTCATAAGATTACAGAATTTTTTTTTAATTTAAAAAGGCGAAAATTACATTCATTTTATAATACACTTAAGCTATTTTATTTTAAAAAACAAATAATATTTTTAGCAAAACTATATGCTCTCCATTTATATATCCTATAAATCTTAACCACACTCTGTTTTTTGTACAAAAAAATGGAAAGACATAAAAGCTAAATCATTTTTTATCTTATTTAAAATGTCCTATTTACGAGCGGATAGTAATGAAACTACAAATGAACTCACTTAGACTACTTTTTTAAAAAAAATATTTCGTGAAGACAAAACATTAGATTTTTTTCTTCCATATTAAGTTTATTGGAAAAAAAGATGACATTTTTCTTGGAAGTAAAGTTTTTGAGCATATTTTAACATAACAGGTTTTTCAGTTTTAAGAAAAGTGCGTTTTTCATTATTTCCAGCCTTCCTTTTAACTTTATGACTCGCATTAAATTCTGCGATCCTACATTTGTTGGTGAGTCGTCATCACCATTATGGATCCACTTTATGACATTTTTTCTTACTTGCCTTCCTTTTCTTTTTTCTTCTTTTTATTCCTATTTTGTGAAAACATTTCCCATCAAAAAAAGGGATTCGTTTTGTTGAGTATGGTTCTCAATTCCAACACATAAAAAGAGACATCTACCTGGGTAGAGAAAATATTAGACGTGAAATTTTAATCAGTTGGAAAAGAAGATTAAAATTTCTATTTTTAGAATTACTTTCCCTTTCATTTGCAGACAATAGGAAATAGTTTCTCAAAGTTTGGTATGGATCTTTTTTTCTGCTGTATACTACTCACTTGATTTCTTTTTACTAACACTCAAACTCGAGTCATTAATAATATGTAGCATTAATGGAAAATTAGATTTAAGGATTATATTATATATAATATTGCATAGATATTTCTATTCCTTTTAACATCTCATATTAATATTTGTAACGGAGATATTAAAAGAGTGTTCAGCATTTTGGCATTTAATAGTGCAAAATAAACTTTACTTTTCCCTTCGTACTGTACATACATGCATCTAATAATGCACTTAAATTTTCTTTCAAAGAGTCTTGAGTCCTCCAAGACTTCGCATACAAATTATTTTTTAGTTTCCTCGCCTAACGGGAAATAACCACATCTTTATCTCCAAAGAAACTAGCACGTTAACGTTTTTAAAACATCCACGTTTTCTGACCAATCACCGAAGTTTTTACCGGATCTCATACGATTCTAAAAGCTTACTATGAAAACCCGAAATCTCATGAGCGAATGAGGAATGCATTAGTGAAATGGGTTAGATGAGATCGTGTTTGTGCCATGTTTTTTTTTTTTTTTTTTTGGTAGCCACTTGATCTGTTTTTGTAAATTATGAATTTTTCTGTAAGAATATGTTTCCTCTTCACTTGTTTAACGAATTTAACCAGACAAAATATCTTCTGAATACAAAAATATCCTAATAAAAGTGAAAAACTCCCTAACTGAAATTATCTCATACATATAAACACATTGTATGTGTGTATGAGATAATTTGACTTAGAGCGTTTTTCACTTGTATCAGGATATAACACACGATTCTCTAGTATTAGAATACACATTCAGACATTGTGTGTGTGTGTGTGTGTGTGTTTCAAGAAAATGTTGACGATTGTGAGTTTTATTGAAGAAATCATGATAAACAGATAGCCTATTCAGAGGTCTAACATTACTAGCCATTGAACTAATTTAATGAAATGTCAAAATTATAAATCGCTTGCTATAGTACTTGCTTTTACGTCAAATGCCTTAGGAAAATATTTCAAATATCCAACTTCAATATCTATAACTAAACATCACACACAAGAATATTTAGTAAATATTTCATGTGGAGGAATGCAGTAGATTTCCAGACAAAAAATTTAAGAAATTCTTTAAAAAAAACTACAATTTTTTTATAAGTTTCACCTTATCATAGAAGTTAAGCATCATAATATGCATTTTTGCCCTACTTATTTAAACATTAAGGTAATTCATGGGAAGATGCCCCAGTTAAGGATTTTTCGATTAGTACATTGAAAATTAAAATGACAAGACCATGAAAGAAAATACACCTTATTTTTCAATATTTAATTGGTTATGTGTATAAGTTAATTCTATTCTTAGCATGGAAATAAATAAGAGACTTACTGTTAAAGAAATTCATTTAATTGTGACATCTTCCCCCATATATGGGAGAAGACTCCACCCGTCATAGAGTACGAGGCAACAACACCACAGTAAATAAAAAAAATAAGACAGACATTACCAAATTCAATGTGAAATATAACAATATAAAAAAACAAAAAAAAAAATTAAATTCTTTCATAACTAGTTTGCTAAAAATAATTTTTTCTGCAGAACGGTCTACAGCAGGATGAAGTAGTAGTCGACTTCAGTCCTGCACATCCTCGCCCGAAATAGGTCCCCTGTGTCATCCTCAAAGCCCAATTATTAATTGTAGTTATATTTTCGACCACAATATACAGTGTTATATATATTGAAAAAAAAATTAAGTTCATTTCATTTATTTCTAAACCATGTGGCATCTTCCCTCAAGTATAGGGGACAGATGCCACACACGCGTATTTCCTTATTGCTGCAGTGTTATGGCCGTTTCTACATGCATCGTATGTGTAACATTATGCTAACTCATTCATATTGCTACTATCTTATTAAACATAACAAATACGTTTATGGACTTTAAATATAAGGAATGGAATATTATAAAAGTTGCACTCGCCACTTTAAATTTTTAAAAGATCGAAAAATAAAGCCGATTAAAGACGATTAATTTAGAAAAATTCACAAGCCACACTCAATGTCGGACCAGACTCTTTACACGTGGCTCGAAATTGCCATCTATCGACGCATAAAAATACTATTAATAAACTGACATCTTCCCCGAATTACCTTGTATTCTTTTCCTTTTAATTCAAATCTTTTTCCCCTTGTTTCCTCAGATTGTCCAGATTATCAGATTGTCCATATGTTACTTTCATCATTTTCTCTCTATGGAGGCATTTCTCAGTATTTACAGAATATTTCTTGTGTTTTGTTCTCAATTTTTGTTTAATATCGCTCAATACAACGCAGTATAAAAGCAGAACTTCAAAAAACGAAAGTAATATAGCCAAACTAGAATTATTTATTAAACTTTAAAACCGTACTACTATCACACATTTTACATCTAACTTTACTCATGAATACAAATGAAAGTATATTTGAATTCACCATCGCATTAATAATGTCTTTAGTTTCTTCATATAGGAAAACTATGATTTAAACTAACAATGTTCCTTTGTTTGGATCGTGAGTTCAATATTGGAACTATTTTCATTACCGTTAGAGGCAGAATTTCTACTAACACTAATTCTGATATTTAAAAAGTACCTCTACACTTTGTGAAACGTTTGCGTGATATTAGCATAGTAAAAGTGTAAATAATATTAAATCCAGCAGAGAATACACAATTTGAATTGAATACAGTTGAATATTCTAAGTTAGTAAAAAAATAATTTTAAATACTAATAAGTTTTGTTTAATATCGAAAGGAAGCTATTAATAATATCTTTTTAACTAGCCACGCGAAACAGGTTCCATCCAGTTTTCTAGGAAATACGTAGTCGAGAGAACACATAGATGAACAATGTCACTAATGGTCCAACGTCTGCAAATATTTGCAAAGGGTTTGTGCTGTCACTTTTTCCCCGCTTTTTACCACTGGGAGAAACTTTTTCCTACATTTATTGTATATTAGTTAGCATTAAGTAAAGTTTGAGAAAGGTTTCCAAGTTTTACTTTGACTTTGAAAGTCGGGCCAGTGTGAATTTACTTGATTTTTTTCATTTCATTTGAGTTAGACACATTGCACATAAAAATGACTTTTTCTTTCTTTTTAGATAAGAAAATCAAGTAAACATTAATAAATGTCAGCATTTATTCTCTGTAAATATTTCATCATGAAATTCGTTTTCTGTTATTCATTGCTAATATTAGATTAAAATATGCAATATATAAATGCATGTTTATTCCATCCACGTATTTTTGATGCAATTAGACTCCTTTTACGGTGAGGCGATTTTTTTTTCTTTTGGAATGTGTTTATTTTTGGAATTTTATTAGCTTCTAACAATTTACTTCTAAATATTCTGCTGTGTATTTCTTAAATTGAAATTATCAATAGATTGAAGTTTATTTCTTTTTGCAGTTTGATAGACTTTAAGTATCAAATTATTGTCAAAAGCATTTGTGATTGTTACATCCGCAAGTTGTAGTTTATTTCCTTTGCAATGTTACCGGGTGGCGCTCTTCACTCTTGGCAATGTCCCAGAGTTTTGTTAGAACTATTACAAAATTTGAGAGATTTATTGTGAATATATATCTGGCGCGAATATTTGCCTGCCAACGCTTCTTGTTTTAATCCATACAGTTTGGAAATAAATTCTTGAATTATTGGCATTTAAAGATAGTAAACATCCTCGATTGCGAGAGATTAATTTTAAATAATCAAAGAAAATTCTATTATATTTAACAATTAAAGATTTGTTTTTCCTTTTTTTGCATTTACAAGAAGTTTTTCTTAAACCCTTTCTTTCTTTTAAAGAAAGTAATATAAAAAAAATTTTTAAGTCAATTCCTACTTAGATCAACAAAGAAAAATTTTATTTTAGCTACTTTTTATTAAATAGTTACAATTAATATAAATACTAATATTTATATCGTATTGTCATCCAAAACAATCGTTTATATAAAATTTCAGTTCAACTGAATGCTTTAAAACGTGAGAAAAAAAATATTTTACAGTTTTAACCCAAGTCGCTAAAAATGATGCTTACGTGGCTGTATTTGTAATTCTTTGAATAATTAATTTTAATCACTTAATTTTTATTAATTATAATTAAATTACTGTTTTGTCATTCAAAATAATCGTGTATATAAAATTTCAGCTCAATTGAGTGCTTTAAAGTGTATTTTATTAACGATTGAAAATTCCTCCAAGATAAACAAATAAATAGAGAATGTGAGCTAATAGTAGGAATTGAAAAATATATTGTTTAAAATGAACAGAATGTAATTTTCATTGTGTTTTAAAAAGGTGTACTTTATTTTAAATGAACAATTTTTAACACCCTTCGGAAATTCTCCTAAAAGTGTAGTTTGAAAACCGTAGTTTCTTTCTAAATCTACTTTCGGGAAAATGCTCGAAAATAATATTGTCTGCCAAATGTCGAGAATGAAAACTTCCTCAAAAAAGTCGTCTGTTTGGGAAAACGTGGTACCACAAGTAATGCCAAATTAACCGCCACAGGACTTGAATGAAACTAAATATTTAATTTTCTAGAGTTTAATGGCTCACGCTATTTTTACTTCGAACATTATTGTTTTACTTTTCTTGCTATTTTTGTTTCTTAATTTTTTTTTTACTATCTTCGAAGATATCTTTTCATACAGCAAGAAAAATAAATAAATAATAGTCTTCTTATAATGAGATGATTGCAAATTTAAAAAAAGTACCATTTGTTATATTTTATCGCTACACAGATGTGTTTGTCTTCCTTTTATATAACAGAATAATTAAAGTCTGAAGCTGGGACAGTTATTTTGACATTATTGTTCTATTCTACTTTTATAGATTTACAATGAGTGTTGTTGGAAAGATTTTTCTTATAACAAAGTAGCTGATATTTTTATAAGTATATAATTCTCACGGTTGTAAAGGACTTAGTCAATGGACTTTTTTTTATTTTTTTTAACCTCTTAACTTCCTAATAATATTTTATTAAATATAAAAATTTGAAAGAGATCCTGAAACAAAGTCAGTTAAATAATTATAGTTAAATTAAAGAAAAAAATAAATTAAAGAAACGGAAATATTTCATTATTTCTTTTTCACTAATTATCGTTTTTAAAATTTTATTAGTTATAGTTTGAAAATAGATATATAAAATATAAATACTGTTGATAATTTTGGCTTTAGCATCTTTTCAAAACATTTATTTGCATTCATCGTCAACCTGCTTCTAACATTTAACAAAAGCAAATTAATAAATTTAATAACATAAATTGCCTGCAGAATTTCTACATTTTTATTCATTTTGCATAATATTGATATCATTTGCTTACTTACTCTCCTATTTTGTATACCAAATACTGCTTCGAAATTATGGGAATATTAAGATCCTTGTCTTAACGTGGCATTTGCAATTTATAACAATTTTAAAATAATATATATTTGAGTATTCTGAAAAAGAATCCACCAATGCTTTCAAAGCATGATTTTTCATAGATATTTTTGGGTTTTCCATGTGACTTACTTTGTAGAGAAAAATCACCAATTCTTCAAATCAACATTGCACTTACCGTTAACAATATTCTCACCAAATATCTGATTTATGTTGCGTGCAGTCTCCTTAGAATTATTACCAAATTTATACTCATTTAAGAAACATGAGTATCCATTGGATTCATATTCTTACGAAACACAAAAAAATTATAAAATTAACACTTTTCAGAAAATCTTCTTTTTGAACAAGACTCTGACAGTGGACAATACAACAATGAATGAGGTTATGCCAAAAGAAAAAACATAACGAAAACAGGGAGACAAACTTTCACAAGTAGAGAAAGTTCGACATTTAATATTGTTACGTAGATCCGGATTCGAGTATTTTATGCAAAACAAAGAAAATAAACAGTTCTTTAAGAGCGATGCGAATGCATTATCAAAAATCCAATCCTTTAAATACAGGATTCAGCAGCAATATTCACAGTGTAAATTTCCAACAGCAATCAAACACAATCATCAGTGTTTAAAAATACAAATAACTAAAAGATTATTCACAAGCACAGCCGAGCTAATCACTTGTCAAAACAATCCTCACTATTCGCTGGATAAAATCAGACTCACTGGTTGCGGCTGCTGGGGCTGCACTGGAACTAAAAGGCGATAGGAAACTACAGACAGCTATTACTAGACTAATTAGTGGTAATACTCGTAAACTAACCTTTGGTCAGGGTCAAAAGACTTTTCCTGTACGCCTGAAATGTAATGTTCACCAGGCTTCATCGGAGCATTTGCTGTTCTGTATAGGACTTGAGAAAAATTTATCTTGGAGAATCCAACGATGGTGTATGATTTTCTATTGGTGAATGGTCTTCTTGAATTGATCTAGCTTTGCCCTGGGCCAAGTGAAATAAGTAACAACAACAACTCTTATTTATAGGCATGGCAGAAACTTCCAGAAATATAACCGCTCGTGTCATCGAGCATGACGTTAATGGAGAAATCCACTACTTTCTAGAAGAATCCAGAGGGTTCCGAACTCGCCAACATGGTCGCCAATGACGCCAAAATGGTCACCAAAGTCGCCAAATTGGCCGCCAATTTGGTCGCCAAAAATGATGCCAATTTGGCTCTACTGCCAAGATTTCACCAAGTTCTCATTGAATCGCCATTATAACGTAAGGGTCAGCATTGCTTGGGAATAGTACAATTTTAACATGAAATAAATATAACATTGAGTAATATAAATGCATTAAACACCCAAATACAAATTATTTACACTATTTACACAAAATTCGTAACACTATGCATCTTCAAACACATCCTAAAAGTAATTTGTGGTTTTTACTTTTTTTATTCTCTCCGTACTTCTTAAGGAGAGAACCAATGACATGCTACCTACCCTTGAATGTCCAAGAAATTAATCATTACGATTGTGGAGGCTTGTTGGCTTAGGCAGAGCTCACTTTGGATAGCCACACATACTTCTACGCCTTTCCAAAAGACACTGTGACTGCTGTGAGATATAGGGATGAGTTCTTGGAGGCCTATTTTCGTCGTTTCAGGGGTGCAATTGGTCTTGATTTTATTTTAATGAATGGCAAAGCGAGGCACATAGAGCTTATCTTATTGACGAATTTCTGGAAAGGGAGGATATTCGCCGAATGGATCGGTCTCCAGACATCATCCTATATAACATGTCTAGGATGGTCTAGGCAGGGCAATTGAAACTCGTAAACCACCTCCGAGAAACATCCAAAGCCTGTAAACTGAGTTTCTGAACGAGTGGGATTAATTGCCACAAAAATTCATAAATTCTCTTATTTCCGGTTTAAAATCAAGGTGTGAGGCATTTTTATGTGAAAGAGAGGACCATACACCTATTAACCAATTTTTTTAGTTATATTTTGCAATTGCTGTTTCATACTGTGACATTTGAGATAAATAATGGTAGCGTGATATTGATTAAATTAAATATTTAGTTTACTTGCGTCACAGCTATTACTTACAGAATTATGCATTGAAGTTATTATTAGAAGATATAAAAAAAGATTATTAGAAATTAAAAGATTATTAGAGTTTAAACAGTGGTTGGTGAGAGGAGAGATTCCTTTGGCGACCGCTCTCTGGAAATTTTAGAGCATTATTCCCTCTCTCTGCTCGGGGATCAGGAAACAGCGGCCTCCAGCATCCCGTCACATCCTGCTGGTCGGTGGGAATAAAGGTTCCTCGGAGTCAAGAGGTTGCGGGGGAGGTATAAGGTGGACCACACAACAACCACCTACATGCAGCTGCAGGATGCACGTGTGATGATCATTTCGACAAAAAAAAGCCAACCACAGCTGCGACACAAGACGTTACAATACCTTCCGATTTCGATGAGTGTTACTCACAATCAGGCGTGTGTATTTTAACTTTTGAATAGTTATTTTGTGTATTATATGAGCCCTATATACATACCAAATTTCATTATAATCTGTCCAGTATTTCTAGAGATAACCGACAAAAAGTAAATATTTTAATTTGTAACACCAGTATATATTGAATGTTAGTAAAATAAAAAAAATAATTTTAAAACATGGAATTAAAACTAGGGTTGTTTACTAAGCATGCAATTAAGATGAAATTAAAATTTAAACTGTTTATATTAGGTTTTGCTCTATTAACATACTGTTGGAAACAATTGCAAATCGCTTTTTCTTCCCTGAACTATCGAAGTTCTGAAAAAAGTGTTGTTGTAGTGAAACTTATTGACTCACAAGGTTTTTTTATTACTAGAATGAATTCACACAATGAAATTATACTTCGGAAAGTAGGGATCCCACACGCGATTAACTCATTTTTATCCGTCTTCTAACTTATCTTTCAGACTTCTTCCCGTTGATGTGCCCTACACGCGATCATACGTGTGCATCAGAACTTTTGAATTTTATTTGTTTATTTATTTTGCTGCAGTTTTATTTCAATTCACGTATATGTATTCATTTTCATTCAAACATGCCCCATACTTCTGAAAAGAAAAATCAAACAACGATGGAAATGCTTTTAATTTTTTAACATCTGTGTACAATTGAAAAGTTGCTCCATTCAACTGCTTTAACCTTATTTTATGCCATTTGCAATTAAGGTATCCGACTACGTTTGGAACCGTGATTTTGCAAAAGCGTGTAAATGGATAATATTTATGATATTTAGCGTCACTTAGATTAAGCAATGTATATAAAATTGGGTTAAGAATAGTATTACAATAAAAAATTATTTAGGTATAATATTTTAACAAAAAATTAATTTAGAATAACCTTTTTTTCCAAATGTTCTCCTCTTGTAAAAAATGCTTCTATTGTATTAATATTTTGCCTGTATATAGCTCAGACCTCTGTACTAAGGCTCAACTAGAATTTTTGAAGCGCATAACTTGGAAGTAGATTTATCCATGTTTTACGAAAACAGAAGGGGGGAATTTTTAGAAAATACGCCGATAATTATTTCAAATGGTTGTAACTCTGAAAATAATGTGAATTTTTCAAAAATCATTGTTGAGCCTCTGTACAGACGTCTAAGCTATATACACAGGCAAAATATTAATACAATAGAAGCATTTTTTACAAAATGAGAGCATTAGGAAAAAAGGTTATTCTAAGTTAATTTTTTGCCAAAATATAGTATTTAAATATTTTTTTTATCATAATGTCCTTAAAACAATTTTATACATGTATTCTAATCTAAGTGACACTAAATATCATGAAAATTACAAATTTATGCGCTTTTTTAAAATCCTGGTTCCATACGTAGCCGGATACCTTAATCTGCATAGGTATACGATGTGTATAAATTATATTAATTTTAATGACTATTATATTACTAAATCAACGGTAGGAAATCTTTAAAAAAGAAATGTGAATGATGAGAAAAGTTTGTCGTGAACTCTTTCCCGCTGAAGTGTGATTGTCAACCAAAGGATGAGATATTTTCTTAAAATATGTAATTTATTATGACGACGCTAGAGCAGCACCTGAACTTAAATAGCAATCTAAAGATCCCGAATTTAAATCTCGTAATCAATGGATGATTCTGAACAATAATATTAGTCCTTGTGCATCCCGTTGTGGCCACGGTGACCTAGTGGATAAAGTAACAACCTAGGGACCGGCGTGCCGTGAGTTCGAGCCTAGTACTGCTGAAGATCCGCCGTGTAGGGAGGCAATGCATGTCAAAACTGTCGAGAGCTCAAATGTCCTCCCATTGGTGTGGTGTGGAAGTTAGGAGAGGGGATGCTAACTCAGTTGTCATCCTCGTCACTTGACCATGGTTCAAAATTACAAGGTCAGTCACCAAAAGCCCTCGAATAGCTGAATAGTGCGACGTTAATATTGACTCTCCCATTTACTGAACAATCCATCGAAATCTTTTAACATGCTCTAAGGCGATTATATATTATATATAGCGCCTCTATTGGCTTCTCTAAATGAGTCCGTATGGCAACAATCAGCATCACCCACTTGCCCCCTCACTTGATTTTAAATAGTAACCTTCATTAACATAAATCGGGATTTCTTTACAGAAAGAGGTTTTATATTCACATAAAGTCATCAAAAGTATATTGCATAGATAAATATTACGAATCGGAAATTGAACCCGTTGCAAGGTTCCTTACAGTAACTTAATTTTTCTGTGTTAAACTAAGGGAAAATCACAATATTTGGTGTCTTATGCGGCTTGTAATTGTCTACAAATACTTTCAATTTTAAGTTTTTATGTTATATTGAGAAATTTTACAGTCTTCAAAAAATTTTATGTGTGAAATTAGTACTCCATTGCTGAAGGACATTTGGGATCGTTGCGCCCATTACTTGTGCTGCCCTTGACTACCACCCATCGACGCCTCCATTTGGAGTGGTGCCACGCACGAGGAAACTGGACTGCAGTGGAATGGAACCAGGTCGTCTTTACCGTCGAATCCAGATTCCATCTCAGCAATCGTGTTCGTGTGTGCAGACCCGTGTTGAACGCTTCAATCCTGACTTTGCTTTACAGCAACACACCGCTCCTACAGCTGGTGTGATGGTATGGGGTGCCATTGCCTACAATGCACAGTCACCATTAGTATTGATCCGTGGCACTATGACAGCCCAGCGGTATGTCCATGACATACTGCAATCACATGTGTTGCCACTCATGCAACGGCTCCCAGGAACCATTTTTCAACAAGACAATGCTCGGCTTCACACGGCAAGGGTACCACAAGACTGTCTCCGCTTTGCTACTACCCTTCCTTGGCCTGCCCGATCCCCAGATTTATCTCCAATCGTGCATATCTGTGATCATTTGGAATGGCGAGTTGGGCATCCCACGAGTTTGAATGAACTAGAGGCAAGGTTACAGCAAATATGGAACGAAATGTCTCAAGACATTATACAGAACTTGTATGCCTCAATACCCGATCGTATCGCATCGTGCATTCGCGCTAGAGGGGGTTCAGCAGGGTATTAAATTCTCCGTTCTTTTGCCTTTTTCTCTGAAATAAATGATCCTTTTTCTTTGATTTTCTCATCATTTACTTATATCAAAGTAGTCCTTACGTATGTAAAATTTCGTTTCATTTTGACGACTCCTTCTGGTGCGATAATTTTTTTGTCCATGAGTGTATACATGTCAACTACAAAATTTCCTTTTCTGTTGACAAAATTGTATACTAACAAACAATATATAATCTTTTGATGAAGACGAAAAATATAAAATAAATTTTAGTGGTGTTTTATTTTTCAACAAAGCTTAAAAATATACATCTATATATATAAACAAGTAATATAAAAAAAATTTAAGTCAATTCCTACTTAGATCAAAGAAAATTTTTATTTTAGCTACGTTTCATTAAATAGTTACAATTAATATAAATATGTACATACATATGTCAGAATCACAACATTAAGTGGTAATTAATTTTTATTAATTGTCATTGAAGTATCGTATTGTCATCCAAAACAATAGTGCATATCAAATTTCAGTTCAACTAAAGGTTTTAAACTGTGAGAAAAAAAAAACCTTTTCAAGCTTTGACATAAGTCACCAAAAGGGTCGATAAGCCGCTAAAAATGATGCCACCATGGCTGTATTTGTAATTATTTAAATAATTAGTTTTAATCGATTAATTTTTATTAATGATAATATAAATTATTGTATTATCATCCAAAATAAAATTGTGTATGTAAAATTTAAGCTCAATTGAGCACTTTAAAATGTATTTTATTAACGATTGAAAATTCCACCGTTAAATAAATAAATAAATGTATAGAAATTGCTAGCTAATAGTAGGAATTGAAAAAATAAATCATTAAATAATACATAGATGTTTGGTGATTAAAAAATAATCCAGGAATACCTATGAAGAATATGATTCGTATTAATAAGTTTTTATAGCAAAGTAAATCTATGAAGGATTTTTTTNAAAGAAATCAGAAAGATAAACAAACTTATTCATCTTTCAAGGCAAAATTCTGTCTCCCTTCCCGATAGCCTATGACGATCGGTCGAAGAAGATGTTCTATATTTGCTTTGACAAGTAGCGGAAGAAAAAGTTGCAGATGTCGTTTCTTCTCTTTTTCTTTTTTTTCTTTCTTTTTTTTTTATGGAAAAATATATGAGATTTAAGTTTTTATGTCAACATATTTCATTTTTAGGGTAAGAATTGAATCCTTTTTGATGTAGTTGTTGCTGATCTTAACAAAAAAGAATTTTTCGCATAGGATTTTGGAATTCTCCAAATTTTGTTCGTTATGATACTTTTCCAATAGAAATTAATTTGCTAAAACTTAATAATGAAAATATTTTTTAAATAAAATTATTTGCAAAAAGATAATATATATAATCTAAAGAAAATAATAAAGACCAACAGTTTAAAAAATATAAGTGATAAAATTTAGAAAATTATTTTTAAATGACAACAAAAATTATTTATTTTTATCTGATCAGTGTCACGTGTAATTTCAATACGTATAAGTATCTCATCATGAATTATTTATTAAAAAAAACGTTTTGTAATTATTAACTTCTAAATGCTACAACTAACGAATGAGAAATTCTATAATCTACATTTTATAGCAATTACGGAATTTCTTATCACAAAAATAAATTTTAAAAAAATCATGCGTAATTTCCTTCTGCCTATGCATTTCATAAAATTTAAAGTTTTTCTTTTCTGATACGATTTTGTTAGAAAGAAGGAAAATGGGAAATGTAAAAGAATGAACAAAAATATTTTTATTCAGTTAAAAAAAATCGTTGATGTATTAATTTTATTTTCTCTTAAAATATCATCACCTTTATTTGGGTATATGAATAAATATAATTTATTATTCATTTACATGAAAGCTGCTAAAGAAGAGGCTGAATTATAGTCAAATTATATTTAGGTTAACATTTTGTTAATGAAAAAATTATGTACAAAAATACATTTGCATTTAAAATGAATTTGCGTTCACTCGCAATTTTATTAAAAAAATTGGCAATAAGGCTTCATATTTAGCTTTAATCATATCTGAAAGATTTAAAAGAAAAACGCGATATATAAAATTTTTTCTTCGATTATTTGAGGCGGAAGGATAGCAAATTTTAATACGAGTAATTACATATTCATAGATATATTTAAAAGCAATGCTACACTAGAACAGCGACTTTTAACGACGGAATAATAATTTGGAAGCATTTCTCATTTTTGCATACATTTATTCCAGAAATTGAGGAAGAGTAATTCCCTCAGGGGCTTAGCTTTTAGCCAAATACGGGATTTATGACCTTGAGTCGTTCAAGGGTTTCCTTTTCCCGTGTGGTTTACTGTTATAGTATATGACCTGCGATGCTTTCATTAATTTCAATCCTCCTCTTAGTCAACTAATACTGCTATGCAACTAGTATTCCCCCCTTTTTTTCTAAGTAGTTTTTTATAAATGAGATCCTAAATTTATTTTACTGTAATTAAATTACTCAGTGGATGAGAGTTTTTTGTTTTACCTGAATACTTCGTTTCGAGAAATTAATTCATAATTTTTTTAGCTTTAATTCTCAAAAAAAAAAAGTCCTTAATCTTGCTGCATTTTATAAAATATATTCCGTACTATTAGTTATGAATATTATGAGATAGTGTGTTCACATATTACAGAAATAGATTCATCTAATTATGTCAATCTTTTATTCCAGTTCAACTATATTTATCGAATTCTTGTTATTTCCATGTTTGCAAATTTAGAAAAATATATTTTTTCAATTTCAATAGAATGTTAAACTATTAAAAAAATAAGGAAAACAAAATTTATATTACTATCACATTTGATTGTTTACGCTAAAACCCCCCTGAAAGGAAATTCAAATATAAAATGTTGAGAATATGTATCGAGAGAGAATTGCCTTTCATTTTCTACAGACTTTTGGTTTATTTATGATATAATTTTTTTAACATTTTTGTAGGTAAAATTGCTTTAAAATAATTTCTCTATGAAGATAAAACGACACCTTAAGAAGAAATACACTTTGTAAGAAAGCAATTTAAATATATTTTTTTTAAAAAAATCTAAACTTTGGTTCATATGTTTCCTGTACCTTCAAAATACTTTTATTTGAATGATTAGCGACTTTTTCTCTTAATATATTGAGTCCTGTTCTTACTCGTACTTTATATATATATATATATATAGTAGAAATATTATTCTAATTTACCTACAAAGAAATAAGCGGATTTATTACGTATCATACAGAAAAACATATAAAAATTAGAAAAAATTTGCAAACACTGTTTAGAACGTAATCTTCTTGCTGATTTTCTATGTCTCAATATATATTTATAAAAATAATGCAAATAATAGATTATAATAATTACATTCTTCTCATTAAAATTCTACATTAACTCTCTTTATTAGTTACAAACACGTTCTGCAGATGGCGCTATAGCTATAGTGCTTTCCTGCTAACTACTTTTTCAACACACTGTACTCACCTTCTTTTTTTTTTTTTTTTTATACAGATTCCCTATTCAGTTTTTTTTAAACTTCTTCTAAATTTGGGAAATTAGGTTTGCTTTGTCTAAATGTATCTTTTTGCCACTTTTATTTATATACTATCAATTCAAAATGGTTTTATCTTGAAAGTTTACTTTTTGTTTACTCGTTCAAATTAGTCGACATCGTTTCAATCTTGGTTTGTTTTCTTCGTTTTTTCTTGCACTATTAGATATAAATTTTTTGCTGAAGAGCTTATTTCTATAAACAAACTTAGTTCTACTTCAATGCCCTAGCTTTAGACAATTTTAGAACACAATTTCCCAGCTTTGACTACTGACTTTTCTTTATTAATATTAATTTCATACTACTTGTATTCTATTTTAGAATTTAAGCCTACTCTGATATGTACGTTGATTGATTGATTGAATATTAACGTCGCACTGTTCAGCTACTCGAGGGCTTTTGGCGACTGGCCACGTAATTTTGAACTATGGTTAAGTGAAGTGGACGACACCTGAGCTGCATCCCCCTCCTCTCCTAACTACCACACCAACAGGAGGACGTTTCAGCGCTCGACAGATTTAATGTGTATCGCTGCACTACACAGCGGGTCTTTAGTGGTACTGGGCTCGAACTCGTGACAAGGTGAGCCATGATCCGATACCTATATCACTCGGCTACCGCGGATCTTCTGATATGTAGGATATTAAATCTATCGATCACTCGTTTGATTCATTATATACATTTATGTTAAACAGAGGGAATTGTATTTACATTTACGCATCTTTTTTAAAAAAAATATCATTTTCTATATCCTAGATTTAGTCCAAATCTTTTAGTCAAAAGAAACAGAGGCTTTGAATATCTGTGAAGCTTAACTCCAGTTTTGAGCTAGTTTTTTTATACACCAAAAAATGTTGAAGAGCTTTACAATCTCAAAACATATTTTCTTTCAGATTATGCTAAAATATTTCTTTGTTCAGGAAAAATATTTTTTTTTAGCGTCTTTTGAAGTGAAAGTCGTAAGTAAATATTTATATAGCTTGACCTTTTCATAAAATACTTTTCGCCTGGAGTTTTCGAAACTTAAAAACTTTACCAGTTTCAAAAATTGGTAGAACTTTTAAGAGTTTCAGAATCATATAAAATTTTGAACTAATAAATATGTATAAAAAATATAGATAGAAGTGAGTAATTCACTTAATTTTTCGATGTTTCATTTATAATTCTATCAAGTTAAAAGAAATTTATTAAAAAATTTTTTATATTTAAATATATATATGTTTGTGTGCTCTATATTTCTACCTTTCTCTATGTATATACTAGCAGGTATACCCATTCTTTGAAAGGTTGAAATGCAAAAATATAACAATGAAGTTAGAAAATTTTAAAAATTTTAATGAGGCCAAAATTAATAAATATCTTGAATAATTTTAAGTAAATTACAATTTAATTTCT
>BMAV01001082.1:35972-60611 GCA_019973955.1 Trichonephila inaurata madagascariensis
GAATAAAAGAGACACCGTGAATAAAACTGCAACCCAAATTTGACAGACGTTTTCAAGAATTTACTACACTAGAATCAAAAGTTGCATTCATGGGTTATCCATTTGGCAATATTAATGTGAAAAATATAACTAAAAATATATTACATGTTCTCTTTATCTGTCAAGGAAAAAGAAGCTTTTTTTTTCTCCTTCAAAAGGATTTAATTTGTAAAGAATAAATTTTGGAATCTAATAGACGAAGTAAAGCATTCCAATTTTAAAAAAAGCTGCAATTCATTTAACATCGTTCTTTCATTCTACCTATATGCGTGAACCTACATTTTGGGCGTAGAATATAATTAAGACAACTTATCATTCCCGTTCCACAGACGACCACTCAGAATCCAGTATATGATTAGCTGTTGGATATTATATACCGAGGTATTCAAGATTAGGGCGGATAATATGAAGTCTTAAGTCTTCTATGAGACTATAGCTACGAGAACTAATTTTAAGTGAAAATTATTTATTTTTTGATGTATTGTGAATTGTTTGAAAGTGCATCATTTGATATTATTAAATTTATGGGTATATATATTATATTTGTATTTTGCGTTTTAGTTAGTATAGTTTTAAAAGAGTAAGTTTTTCTACACACTGTAGTATCTTCTGTATTTATTATTGTTAAAATACAAATATTGTTTAGTTTTTTTTTTTTTTTTTTGCTCATCACTACGTCACAAGGTGTTGCGGTACACCTTGAAAAAATTTAAAATAGAACATGCCGTGTAAACGTTTGCCCACCCCTGAACTAAACAATTCTTAATTCTCTTTCCCAAATTTTGTGTTATAAATAATCAAGACAGAAATCAAAAAGAAATAATAAACAAAAAATTCGGTGTAAACATCTTTTTTTTCTTAGAGAGAAAACAATGTAATATTGCTTTTAGAAAGAAGAGAAAAAATATTCTTCTTCATGCCGCAAGTTTGCAGTTCTAGAGTGAGGCGTATAGACGAAAAAAATAACTTTTTATACATATGCATCAATTTTGTTATCTTTTATGTGATCAACACAAAAGTGGATCACTCACTGGATTCTTTTCTTTTTTTTTCGTTTCAATCATTTCTCTCGATTTTGGGATTCTTTTTTTCCCCTTGAAAGAAACTCTTTTCTTTGTCCTGCAAAAGGGTAAAAGCATATACGTATGAAAATGTTCCCATTCTAACAAAAGTTTGGATAATTGTTCGGAAGAACATTTGTTCGGAAACAGGATAAAATGCTTTTGGAAGAGAAGAATTTAGTCCATTCTAATTTCGTCAAATTATTGCTTACCTCAGAAGCAATCAATCAAATTCTTAAATTTGCTATGATAACTAAGCTCATTTTTAGAAAAATAATTGTGCGTTATCTAGAAGCTATACAGAACAATAGCTTATATTTTTAGAGTACTTTTATTGAAATTTAGCTGTATAAATATTTTTTCTCTTTGTGTGTTTTATTTCATAAAAAATAAACAATAAATATTATAGAATTTGTACACATTTTTTTTCCTTCTTGAGCATTATATTGCTTTTGTGATAATACTCTTACATAATTTCAATTACATTACGGTATCCGACTACGTTCGGAACCGTAATTCTAAAAAAGCGTATAAATGGATAATTTTCGTGATATTTAGTGTCACCTAGATTGCATAAATTGTTTTAAGGACATTTTGACAAAAAAAAAAATTATTTAAATACAATATTTTGGCAAAAAATTAACTTAGAATAACATTTTTTTAAAATGTTCTCCTTTTATAAAAAATGCTTCTAAAAAAATGATATTTTTCTTATATAAAGTAAAAACTTCTTCAGAGAGTCCGAACTATTTTTTTTAAATTCACATTATTTTCTGAGTTACAACCAATTAAATAATTATCGGTGTTTTTTTCTTAAAATTCGTAAAACATGTATAAACAAACTTCTAAGTAATATATTTCAAAAATTTTAGTTGAGCCTCTGTACAGAGGTCTGAGCTATATACAGACAAAATATTGTTCTAATCAAAGCGTTTTTCACAAAAGGAGAATATTTTGAAAATGGGTCATTCTATGTTCATTTTTTTTTCTCAAAATATTGTACTTAAATAATTTTTTATTGTAATATTATTCTTAAAACAATTTTATATATGTTTTTTAATCTAAGGGACATTAAATATCATAAATATTATCCATTTATATGCTTTTGCAAAATTACCCTTCCGAACGTAGTCGGATACCTTAAAGGAGAAAAAATTAAGTTTAAATAAGAAATACATAGAATTTGCTTAGAGTCGAAAAAGTTGCAAGTGGCAGTAGGATTTGGATCATTTCTACGCTAATTTAGAGGTAGAACAAAATGGGGGTGGTCAGAGTCCTCCCTTCCACCAACCTTTAGAAAGGACTTGCGCCACGTGGCACAGTGGACAGTTTTCCCAATCTGGCGCACGGAAATTATTTTATGACTTTAAAGTCTTTATAATTATTTCTAATGATCAAAAAGTAATTAATGTGAATTGGGTATTCTTTTCTGTTTTTTACTGACAAATAAAGTTAATTGGGTCTTAACTAATTTATGTCCAGTTTGAATTTGAACAAGAACAAATTATTGCTAAGTGGAACTAGTTTTTAAGCAAATATCTAAGGATATTAACAGAAACAGTAATTTACACGTGGGAGAATATATACAAGAAATAGCGTGACAAGTTAAAAAAAAATAAATTTAACAATTGTTAAAGATTAAACAAATACAATCAAACATAACATTGTATATGTAAAATAAAGGATAATAGGTAGTGTTTAAAAGGACTCGGCACCCTTTGAGTACTTTTTTATTTATGTATTTAAAAATTACATATTAGCATTTCATATAATGTTTAATTAAGAAATGATACGAGATAAAATTTTGCACATTTTATTCACGCAATTTTACAAATTTAATTTCTTTTAAAAAAAACTTAGAATGTTTTAAAAATTTTACTCTTTTTGTGTTAAGTTATTTTTGACATGAAATTTTTGTAATATTTTTGAGGATGTCTTAAGCACATTTAGGGATCGATTTTACAATACCTTAATTAGTGTTGAAGAAAAAAAATGCTAAAATGTTGAGATATATATATCTATATATATGCTGAAATTCAACCAAAAGCCTAATATTTCCCACATTTAAATTTTTTTAAAAAAGAAGTATTCCATTTACAGAAAAATGGATCCCTAATTTTGTTTCATGCATTTCAAGTAAGACACAGGGAAAAAATGGAAGTGATTGGTAAATAACTGTGGGAGAAGTGGTAGTTTGAATGTGAAAAAACACAAACCGAGAAAAACCATTTTAAAGTTTATAATTCTGAAAAAATAATTATTATAAGCTTAAATAAACATAAAATATACCACACTAGTAATATATTTTTATTAAAAATAATGAAAGATAGTATAAATCTTACTTCCCCGACAACTACGCATCATTTGACTTGGGGAAGAACTTTTCATTTCTATGGCACCTCATCCATTTTCCCCCTACAAACGAGCATAATTTTTTTTAAATTTTTCTAAATTTTAATTGCTGCTGGTCTTTATATTTATCAAAGTCCGTTGTAGTCTTAACAAAACTCAAAACAACATAAGTTTTACGCTAGGATCTTGCTCTTCCTTCCATACATTGAATAAGGCATCTCGAGTAATACCTTCGGCCAACGCTGGAAAAAAAATCCTTTCTTTGGGAGTAGTAGGTAGTAGCAGCTAAACTTGGTATTAGATTATCTATGTGACTTGAGTGTTACTGTGATCAATCCGTATCAATCCCAAAAGTTCTAGTCCATTAAACACAAAAAACTGACATACATTAGTAGGAGTTATATGCTGTGCTAAATGTTATGTTTCAACAATTTTTAATCGAACTCGATCCTAATTTAAAAATCAAATCAAGAAATTAATTACTCATGGTATCTATTTCCTAAACATCCCGCTAAAATCTGAAAAATCCTTTTCAGACGACACGATAGAACTTGCGACTGAAAAGGAGGCTCTCGCAAGTGTTTCTTGTAACAAGAACAAACCCGATCTAAACCGATAATTGTTGACGATTTCCATTCGCGTACTGACAAAAACTGTTTACCACATGGCTAGGGAACTCAAGAGGACTATAAATTGTGGGTTGTTGTTTTATTTCGCTCAATTTCATTTTTGAACTCTCCGTGCACCAGATTGGGAAAACTGCCCATTGTGCGACGGCTGTTTAGAGTATCCCCTATGGCGCGAAGGCACTCTACACTTACAAACATCCATGCCTTCTTAGGATTCGAACCCAGACCCTATGTCAGTGCGTCTCAAACTTTCAATATTTGCGACCTAATTTTCAATCATAATTTTCATCTCTCGCGCCGTTTTCCAAACAATAATAATATATTGAATGCAATAATAATGTATTTTGACTCAAAGCTGTATAAAACGACCTTAATTATATACAGTACTAATTATCAAGATAAGTATTAAAGCTTATTTATGTTACTTTTAAATAATAGATATCTTAAGTAAGCAATTTTAATTAATAAGATAAGTATTATGTAGCTCTTTCTTTTTAATTTTTAAATTGAAATTGATTACAAAATCCTTTTTAATTAGAGAAATTATCAAAGTTTCCATTATCCTTGCTACAGAAGGGCTCTCAACTGCGAAGAAACCTTCATGGATTTCACGTCAAGGGGTGAAATAAAAAGGCAATTTAGTAATAAACCACTCTTTGAATTTTGGCAGGGGTGGATGATGAATGTTCTGCACTGAAAACAAAAGACTTTCCCATACTTAGTCCATTCCCCCTGCATTAATAATATTATTTAACTTAATTTTAATTTAGTTTTGATAAATTAATTATCAAATACATTGTACAGTTCAGATATAAGTTTATTTTATCAATTTAAATTTACATTTTATTTTTTTTTATTATGCCATTGTATTTTGTTTGCTTTCTTTCACTAAATTAATAATTATTTTTTAATATTTTTTTCAAGTTTTTGATATGCTCACGCCCCTTTCGTAGGATTATCATGCCCCTCTAGAGGGGTGCGCCCCACAGTTTGAGAACCTCTGTATTAAAAGGTTTACGATGATGATGATTGTTTCTACAAATATATCAAAAGTCCATAATGATCGTGTTTAAATAAGAAATTTTAGTTATTTTTCTTTCATGTAACCCGTTTGAAAAGGATCTGTAGCAGAAAGATCTTTTTGCCATGAATACTGTAACACACACAAAGGTCGGCAACATATGGCACGCGCGCGCGCGCGAAACAATTCTCAGTGACACTCTGTACTACACCACAAATTTGTCAATTTTTGAGTGGATGGAAGTTGATAAGTTTGTAAAGGATCTCTCTCTCTTTTTTGACAAACATTTTCAGAATTGTGGACATTTACGGAATTACGAAAGATCTGAAACATAACTGTAAAGATAAATTTACAGCTATTTTGTATATTATTGAAGGTCATTGCTAGAAGGATTTAACTGTTTGAAGTAAGAAAACTGCATGGGCTCTCCTTTCCACTCTTTTGATTCCACACATCTAAGTAAAAAATCTTTCCTTATATGAAAAATATTTCGACCTCCACTCAGAAATTGTTTAACAATTGAATGCTCAAAAAAATGTAGAATTCAAAGACACAAATTATACACTTGAGTTAGTTATATGAAAATAACTTGGTACAAGTTTTAGGGGTTCGAATTAAAATTTTTATTTAACTATAATGAATAGAAATACTTATATTTCATGTTGTCGATTTCCTATTTTAATAAATCGGTTTAAACATACATAATGCATGTACAATTTTCATATTTTTAATTTTTGCTGAAGAAATATAGTTATATTTTATGCTGTTTATTTTTAATTACCTTTAAATTATGCAAAATTAATATATAATAAATCTGCTTCTATTTTCTATCTTTGTATGCGTTATCACGGGAATCGAGTTGTTTCAAAAATGTCCTACTGTGTGGTACGCTGAATCATATTGGTAGATTAATTTGGCATGCCCCTGCTAAAAGGTTGCCGACTTCTGCTCTAAAAAATGGCACAAAAGAGTTTTTAACAAACATCAGATCTTAGGCTTATTATCATAAGTTTACCCCCTCTACTTAACTAATCAGATTATGTTTAAATAAATACGTGTACAACTATTATATTAACTAACTTTATTTAATAGTTTCCACACCCGGTGAATAATGAATATTAACGCCGCACTGTTCAGCTGCACCAGGGCTTTTGGCTTTCAAACCCAGCAAAAAGCTTTTGAGCTATGATTGTAATCTTTGTACCACCCAGTGTAAATTCGTTCTTAATTTATATATATCCTACACATCAGAGAAGGAAATTTTAAAATCTCCTTTTAAAGTAGTTATTATTTAAGCTATACTATATATATATATATTTGGGAATACTTGCAATAATGGAACATAAAACTTTTTTAAGTATATTGTGCTAACAATATTATTCAACACGTATTATAGATTCCCTTTATCTTCAAGAGAGCATTGTTGAAAAGTGGATATTGTTGGAAACAATGCATTTTTGTAACAGAACTTAAGCAATAAAGGAGTTTTCGTCACTTCTATTTAAAACTTTGTGCGAATTAGTGAGTTTTTGAATTACTGCTGCTGAATTAGTTTTTTTTAACAGCGTTTCTTACAATTTATTATTTTTTCCCTTTAATATTCTTTCGGGAAATGCATGTCAAGCTCAAAGCTTCATTGAAAGCTAAGTTGTGAGAATATATTTTCCCTTTACATGAAGTGCACTTTTAGAGTTAGATGTTATTCATGCATTCAAATACAATACTCGCAATTGACATCGTGACTAATGGAAACTACGAGAAAATTATTGAGTTTTGTGCATTACTTTTTACAAGAATTAACATCGAAAAACTACACATTGATTTTTCAGAATACCATGTGTAAAAAACTGGCAACCACAATTAAAATGCAATTTCACCACATTTTTATCTGATAACTGGTTAAAAAGAAGGAGATTTTTCCTAATCGTTCTTCAATTTTTTTTTAAATCAATCGTTGCTTTTTTTTCCATTGATTTTCAAAATATTTGTCAATAAACATACAGAAATAGCTATTAAATAATTTTTTATGTTTATTCGCGAATGTTAAAATGGCAATTTTAAGTCATTGTGTATCCAAAGCTATATAGTTATTATAATCACGAAACTGAGATCCAAAGGAAAAAGTGTTCGGTATTTGTAATTTGTATATTAGTGGCGGGATATTAATTTATAGGAAAACTAAAGTGAACGTTAATAATACGGATGGAATGTTTATGACAGTAACCTTTAATTCGCGTTTGCATTATCAGCTATTACGTAAGCGTATGATTCATATATAATGTTCTTTACCCATATAGTTTTAAGCTATCTATATCAATAAAAGAGAAAAGCAACTCACTCATTCACTCACTCATCACTGTATCTCAGGAACTGTAAGATCTACAGACTCGAAATTTGGCAGACATGTTCCTTTTATGGAGTAGAGATTCGTTCAGAATGGTTTGTCGGAAATTGATTCCTATTCGGGTGTAATAGGGGGTTTCTGGGGCGAATAGATAAAAGAAATCCCGTTTTCTAGCTACTAGACCTATATTAAAGCAAATTAGTATACATGCTTCTTTTGTTGGGATTCGCAAAGAACGGGCGGGTTTTCAGGGGCCACAAGTCCGTTACCTTTAGCACTAGACTACCGCTGCCTACCTAATGATATGACTTGGACATCAATTAATTTCTATGTAAACGCCCAGCCAAGTTTCTTGAATATCAAGTACTTCGAACAAAACAGTGCCATTAACAGAAGATCCGAAATTATCCTTTTTACCCAAGTGCTCTCTCACTGCCTATCCGCCGTACAGAGGTGGCCGATGCACGTTAAATCTATCGACGATTAATGTCTTTTCTTTGGTGTGGTGTGGTATTTAGGAGAGAGAGTTGCCAGCTCAGATGTCATCCTCGTCACTTGACCGAGGATCAAATTTATAAGGTCCGTAGCTAATAGCCCTGGAGTTGCTTTAATTTGTGACGTTATGCTCGACTTCCTGGTTATGTTTGCTGCTTAACCCTTTAACGGGCACACAGCTAAAATACAATTTTCTGTGATAAAGTACTTGATAAATGTAATGTTTTCATCCTCTATAAACATTATTTAGTCACAGAAAAAATACCTAATCGTGAGTTTTTTTCCCCTGGGTGGTGGCTAGACGTTATAGCCACTATGCATTTTGGACATTTAACCTGCTTTTCAGGACAGAAATAAAGAATCATATTACAATAAGTTTTTTTAAAAAAATTAAAATTTATGTAATAACTATTTCAATAACAATTAAATACAAAGTATAGATGTAATTTAATAATAATAATAGAATAATTGTACAACATAGAATACTTACTTAGAAAATATATAGAATACTTAGAATATACATTAAACTTGGTATATATCCATATTTTATATTTTATTTAATTTTAGTATGAAAAGTTAGAAATAAAGTAAGATTTTTGAGAATTTAAAATAGTCATTTCCCAAATTTGATGAGCGATTTACTGTGCAACTTAATAATATGCAAATGTTTTCTCCGAGCAGGAAAGCTGTAATGAAAGATTTTCGAACCCGAGAATAATGTACCACATATTGTAAACAAAGTTTGTTTATATTTCCCACTCCCAACATTCTCACGTGATTCTAAATGTTGTCTCTCGAGTACAGGAAAAGCGAAATTTCTAGGTCATTTTTCTGTTCTAGGTGGACAGTGGATAGAGCCTCTATCCACACATTAAAGGTCTCCAAAAATCTAAATAAAACCTTTTTTTTTAATCGGACAATAGCTTAATGCATTCAGAGGAGAGAAAAATATACTTAAGACATGTCGAAATATTTTTCAAACATCAGAAATTTTATTTATAGTAATCAAAGTTCAATTTGTAGATTTACTCCGAGAAAAACTGTTTTTAACTACCCATCAGAGGACATGAAATGTAAAAAAAGTATCGTGCTGCCATCCGTATTAATTTGTATGCGTTTTAGATTCAATTAACGCAAATAGATAGACTAAATATCCAACACCCGCTTTGAGAAAAAAAATTTAATATGAGGCTAGACGTATTAGCCACTGTCCGCTAAAGGGTGAAAGTATGCGAGTTTTGGGGAAGCTTTAATCAAGGCTTGGAGTACCTAAAGTTTATTTGAACTTAACTAGATCACGATAAATTAAAACTGCAATTAATGACTGCCTTTTTATTTGAGAACAAATTTCCACATAATCCACTAAGGTGCCATTTTAAGAAGCCGGCCGAATCGTGTTATATATATAGAAAAAAATGCATATGAATTGAAATATTATACATAAATTATATATGAAATTATATATAAATTGAAACCCTTTACACAATAACTACATTTAACATTTAAAAATCTCTATAAATGAAACATTTCGCAACATTCATGTAATAAATAAGTCTCGTAGTTCACAAGATACACCATAATTGTGAAACAGCGTTCTGTTAATATCAATACAAAATTGGCTTTAATATAAATATTAAATTTATTACATTTTTAGGGGCTTCAGTAGTACTATTCCATACAAGATATTCACCGATGAGGAAATCGAGTAGGAGCCAGTAGTCACTGTAAATAAAACAATCACCATTTTTCTCTGATTTCAATCCATTTTCACATTGTAGAGAAAAAATTCTAAAAGAAATTCACGATATTAGAAAATGTGCAACCTATTCTCAGAAAAGTTTGAAATGTTATGATTTCTCCTGATTTAACATTTATAATAAGGCTTAGAGTATCATGAAAACAAAAGTAAAAAGTTTTTCACAACTTATTTTCAAGATTTTTTTAATTCATATGATTGACGTTCATTTTGGCAATCGCTTTTTGATGTTGATAAGAAATTTGGGACATTTTACATTTTCCAGTCGCATAACACAAGTGGAAATCTTTTACCCTTTTTATCAGTCTTATTTCACTTTTTTTTCCCTTTTTGGAAGCAAATCCTTATCTTTCAAGAGATATCTTAAATCCTGAACTAAGCGCACACAATACTAAGGTTGTAAAATTTAAAAATTTGTCTTAAATCTTCTTATTAAAAGAGTAAAAAACTGCATTTCCTACTGATTTCGTTAAAATATCGAAAACAATAACATGCGCTTCTCTTTTCTACTTTCGGAAATGAAAAGAAAGAAAATATTTAGAATTATAAATGATATTTCCTGCTTATTTAAGTAAAATAGCAAGCGTAAAAAAAAAAACAAATAAAATCGTCGCTAAGAATAAATATCTACTATTTTATATCACTATCTCACACATCACAAATAAAATGAAGCAGAAAGAAAGGGCTTCATTTTTAATATCATTAAAGTTAAAATCTTTTACTATCACAAAATTTTTAACTTTTTTTCTTCTTTTCATTTTTAAATCATTTTATAATCCTTTTTCGGATATTTGTTTTCTTAAGGGGATACGGTACGGTTCAATTGAAAAAATCGGACAAGTCTAACTTATTTTTTTAATATATATTCTTCTATAATCACATAAAATTTGAAAACTCTAAGTTATAAAAACTTGAACTATGATAACTTTTATGTTCACTTTTATTCACATTTCATTAGCAAATAAAAGTTTTAAGCTGATTTATCTCAGAATGAAAATATCACTAGTTTTTCTCCATATCAAATGTTTCGGTCTTCTTTTTTCTATCGGTCCAAATGTTTTCATACTTTTTTAACTGTTGCTGTCAATATATGTAACAAGCTAGCATGCATTTTTAAGTCAAAAGTAATATTTTTTTTAAAAAAAAATAGTTGGATTTAGAGAATTTATATATACCAGTCAGACCTCTACATAAGGAAGTCGCTAAATCCCGGAAAAAAGCTCGTCATATACATGGATAATTCGTTATATAGAGGTTCATCTCTTAATATACTTTATAAACCGCATAAAACGATTTTTAAATTCATGAACACTATTTATTAAAATAAGTAATTATTCGCACCTTTTTTTTTTAAAATTAATATATGTTTATTTTATATGTCTTACCCATCAAAAAAAGAAAAAAAACTTCAAGGAAAACAAGAAAGAAGAATGTCGAATAATTCACTGCATTTTCAATATTAAGAAAATTATTTTATACTAAAATTAATGAATTTTATAAGGAAATTTTATAATTTAAAGCATACAAGTAAGATTAAACGTACGTTATTTTATAATTAAAATATGGGGACACGGTAAAACTCCACTGAGGGTGAAGGAGGATAATTTAATTATAATTAATAAAAATTAATTAATTAAAACTAATTATTTACAGAATTACAAATACAGCCACGTTGGTATCATTTTTGGCGACTTAGAAACCATTTTGAAGCCTTATGTCAAAATTTGATGGTTTTTTTTCTCACGATATAAAGCATTCAGTAGAGCTGAAATTTTATAAACACGATTGTTTTGGATGACAATACGATACTTTAATGATAATTAATAAAAATTAACTACCACTTAATGTTGTGATTCTGTCATATGTATATACATATTTATATTAATTGTAACTATTTAATAAAAAGTAGATAAAATAAAAATTTTCTTTGTTTATCTAAGTAGGAAATGACTTAATGAATGTATTTTGACTTAATGAATGACTTTTGACTTAATGAATGACTTTTGACTTAATGAATGTATATGACATGAATGTATTTTGTTTTACTTCCTTTCAGTAAATTTGTAATTTTTAAAACTTTTATTTTTGAATTTTCAAAATAAAAGGGACCTGAAGTTGGGTTATCGCGTCCCAGATATGGGGTGGGGGGCTTCCCACAGTTTGAGAAACGCTGCACAGTAGTCCGCATCTCTAAACACTATACCGAATTGATGGTTAACACATTCGACGCGAGTCTTACCTGAAAAACCGTTTTAGAGGATTTGAGTAAAATATTAAAGATTTTGATGATTATTTATAACTTGCAAAAATTCAACCAAATACGCTATACAAGCAGTTATTTATTCTATTTTGTTATAGAGAGAAGAGAACAATTACCTGTGTGTTTTATTTACCCTGTTCTAGTCCATTTTTGTTATAATGACTGATAATCAAGTAAATTTTCAACAAACATCTCACAAGAAACTCACCTTCCCGAAAAAGTGGTATCATCCTCATCATTTGACCACGATCTACTAGTAAGAGGTCCATCGCAATGGCCTTCTCGTTAACTAAAGCAGCATTGAGCCACGTGAGAATGGCAATTTAACCTTTTAACAGCCATGCCCGAAATTATCTAAGGTACGGTACTAGTACTCCAAAATGCCATGTCCGAGTATCATACGGAGTAATTTTTAGGTAATTTACTATTATGTTTTGTGTAGAACACTGTGATCAGGAAACACCCTTCCATCCAACATTCCGAAGACGCCAGAAAATATATTATACAAAGCTATTTTTACATTTACGGAAAGGTACTCTGGAATGCATTTTTGCTCTGTAAAAATGCAATTCGGAAACGTATTACATTTTTAGAATTTCGAATCCAAGTTGAAGAAGAGTTTTTACATAAATATGATCATACAGCTTCTGGACAAAAGAATCCTGGCAGACCACCTACAGTAGACAACCCTACCCGTCTGACATATTATATCCCATATCGCTCCTACTCCTGTGAATTTTCAACCTACAAAACACTGCAAAAATTGTTGTTCAAAAAAAGAATGCAATTGGAAAAAAGATAAGAAAGGAAACACGATTCTGGTGTAATAATTGTGGATTTATTCTGTGCTAGGAAGAGTATTGAATTATTGACCTACTATAGGTATTTAAATTTTAGTCTTTAGAAAACAGTGCTCCAATACAAGCGCATTTTACCACTGTCATGCTGTGAGGCAGCAATTTCTAGAGAATATGCAGTTACAATGAAACCCAAAAATTTGTATGCAAGTATAATTCAAAGTAAATGATATATATTATCAATATTTAACTACTAAGTATATTTTATTTTGTATTAAACAATTGATTTCTGCAATATAAAAGCATAACTATTTGTTTACCTTAATTATCAAAATAACTTAAGATTTAAAGGGTTAAGAAACTGAAATTCATTCTCTTCTATTCTGATTACTCGGCCTCTTTCGAAATCTATTTAGTTTCTCGTACTGGCACTCTGCGTAATTGGCAAGATTTACTGACTTTTGATCAATGATTTACAGAAGTTAAACGTTTGTACACACATTTCAAATTAACTCACAATTCCAATCTCCTTTGTACATGGTTCGCTTTAAAGTTTAGAAGACGTTTCTCTTCACTCACATGTGAGATGGATTTGTAATTCTAATCATTTAGAAATCCTATTCTCTGTAGGTTTCGTTAAATTTGCGTCATTCCTTCAGGGTTACAATTTTCGCAAACAGTAACCTATTTTACTGAAAATTTCGAGAAAATAAGTTACTGATAATTATAAGAATTTTTTTAAATCTGAAAAACCGCATTAAATTCTTCTTACACTTATACTTTTATTTAACAAGTTCTTCTAATGTGAAATTCTTTCAAATAATAATAATAATTTGATAATTAGAAAAAAAAAATTCACTTTGATTTTTTAATCTCGAAAATAGCAATTAAATTAAATTTAAAGAATGAATACTTATATTCGCTTATAAAATATCTCATCATGATTTTCTCAAAATGAACTTTTCAGTTGTTTTTGTTGGGCTTTTTCGGGAGGGGGAGAGAACTCGAAATACAGCTATTAATTTATGTGAATTTAAATATATAGGCACGAATGAATTTAAAAGCAGTAATTTTCTAAAGAAAGATGATAAACAAAAACATTATTATTCATTTGAAAAGCCCTAAAGTAGCATTATCTGTTTTTGCAGACGACCGTGTCTTTTTTGCAGCCGGCACCCTTCAAAGCTGATATATTAGTTGAATCGTTTCTTTTCACTTTTCTACCCTAAGACAAACGATAGAAATTGAATGAAATTAAAGAGCAACGCTCATTGGATAAATATCTAAATAAATGCAGCTTCTAAATTCTTTGTTATCTTTACGTTATTTTAGGTAGTTTTGTTGTAAGTATTGTATCTCTTTTTATTAATTTGATATTACATAAATGTCATAATTTAATACAAGAAGTATTCTAAAATTTTAATTTGCAGATAAAATCATATTGATAATATTAAGCGTATCCTAAAAAGTTATTTAGAATATTTAAATATATAATTTTGGGATATACTACAATTAGAACTAAATTTATGATATATTGGATGTACGAAAAATGCCTTCCCCATATTTTTAAAAGTATAAAAATAAGAAATAAATATTTTATCTATTATTCTTTAAGAATTTTCTTTAAAATTTTGTAAGTAAGTGGAATTTATATGATTTATATGATATTTAAATACATATTATATTTAAATTTATTCACAAGCACAAGAAGAAGCATTTAAATAAAAATTAATTTGTGTTTTCATTTGGCTCATGTCGCTATAAAAATATATAAATCATATAATGATTCAAAACTAATGTCACTATAGTCATAAGAAATGATTTTTTAAAGGGCTTTATTGGTGTTAAATAGTGATACATTCAAAAGTAAAAACTATCATCAAATACATTAAATTAAATTTATTTTATTTTTCAGAATGTTTTCCTCATATATTATAGATTTCCACTTTTTGTGTAGAATTACCTTGAGTTATCAATATTTATCTTCATTTTATTTTTAGCTACATCAATTTAATTTTTTAAAGGGTTAAAAAACTGCTAATGAACAATACACTTTTCTTAGAAACAAAAATCTGAAAAATTAGTATATGGATTATCTTATTCAAATATAATACTTAGATTCTTGCGTCAAATTTAGTGTATACGAAATAATTACATTTTTTGAAATTTCTGTACAATGAAATATATATATATATATATATATTCATATTGATATACTATACTTGTATCAAAAGGTTATGACTATGACTGAATCACAATTACGTCTATAAAATTAAGAATCATGATAATTATAAACTATGGCTGAAAATTAATTACATTTTCAAAAATAAGAATCATTCTAATTATGAGCCTATTACTGAACTATAATTAAATTTTTAATATTAAGAATCATGATTATATTATTAGATTACATAATTTAATTAGGGGTGCTTGTGATTTTTTTCTAAATTACATACAGCAATTAACTTATTTTTGGAATTAGCCAGTTTAAAAGGAATTACAAAATTTTGACGGATTTTATTTCAATCACTTCTCGAATGGATATTCTTTTATGAATAATGCACTTTAAAGCAATTATGATATAGAAAAATATAAATACTATTCACATTTAATTTTTTATCGGTTGGCATTTTGAAATATTTGCGAAGTAAAAGGTTGTGTGAAAGTTGTAAATAGGCTCAACAACACCCGTTGTAAGAAATTTAAATATATCTATCTCCGACTACATTATTTAATGATAACTACATCAAATTTATTAACATCTCTAAATGAGCATTACAATAAATTTTAAATAGCAGAAATCAAAATAACATTGCTCTTCTTAAATTACTGAAGACATACTCGAATATCGTTATTTTCAAAGTAGAATTCATTAATTAATGTGCAATTAATGAAAACCAATTTACAAATTATAGATATAATAAATATTTGATCTATATAACTTAGTAAATGTCCCTTATTAAATGGTGTAGAAGAATTGTTGTAGAATATATTGTACTATTTATACAGCTTCGAACTTTTAATATTTTGAGAAGAAATAAGTAAATTCGAAGAATTAATAACTTTCACATCAATTTTAATTTGTAAGAAATTTATAAATTTTATTTAAGATCAGATAAACGAGCGCGCTTATCAAATTCTTTACTAAGGATATAAATTTATTAAAGGACATTCAGAAAAAATCTGTAGGTAATTTTAAAATATTTAAAAGCTTTAGTAAGGTTCAGAGAACTAGCTTTCCTTCTGCACGCGCAGACTGTTGCTCTAAATACTATATCAAATTACCACAAGGGATCAAAGTATTTCCATTGTGAGGATAAAAAAATGAATATAACCTAAAATATATTTTGAATTTCTTTAGGTTAATATCATATCTTGCTTCTTTTTGTTTAATATACATGGTGGTTTGAGACACGTGGAGATAAAAGTGTTCGAGATTTTCGAAATGTCGCAAACTGATTATGTTTTTCCTCATTTGATAACAAATCAGTAATTCAAAATATAATGATAAGTTCTCAATAAAAATAAAATTTTACTTACTTTTCAAAGTCCATGTTTTTTTCTATAGAATGTGTTTGTTGCGCGTACTAGACAAATAAATTACCAATTGTTAAGCACGACATCTATTGTTAAATATATTTAACTTAAACTGTCGTGGTTTTTTCCCCTCTTTGTCAAAATCCGCTAAATATTTCTCAGTAAAACCAATTTCTACAAAACTCATTTGAATATTTAGAGCTTCTATAAGCATCCAATGAATTCTGTAGCCATATGTCACTTCAAATGCACATTAAATAATACTAAAATTACATATTCCATTTTTAAAAAGAATAGTTGTATGACTTAACATATCGTGCTGTACTGTGCGTAGTGAAAATATTCCATTATTTTCTGCTAATGGTATATCTAAAAAAGAACACATTAATTCTTTCACTTGATTTCGTTAATTATTTCTGTTCAATTTTTTTTTAAAAAAAATGTTATTTGGAACACTTTCTTTGTAAAATAACACAAATGCGTATCTATCTGTACATAAATATAGCACATGCCTAGTTATTCAACTTCATACAGTGCATATTGAGGAAAACATCAACATTCACGAAATAATAGTTCTCTTTTTAGTAATTTTGTGCGCAAAACTAGGAAATTAATTAATTTTGGGGAGAATTTTTTCCATATTGTGTTTACTATTTACCATCGTTATAATATAAACTTATGCGTTTTAATTTTGAACTATATTGAATCCTCATATTCCAATTATTTGAATGTAACAAAAAAACAAACAAAAAAAAGCTGATATAGATACGAGTATTATTGTGTACTGTACCATAACTCCACTTTGATAAAAGTAAAAGGCTCTGATTATCCAATGAAGAAAGGTCTTTTATTTTAAATTTACTGAAAGTAGAGTAGTTCTGCAAGATATATATGGATTTTTATGTAAGGTTTCCAAAATTTGAGCAAATAACATAAAAATCACTTAATCAATAATCGAATATGTTTTTCTACGCTCTCTAGGTCTTTAAAAGATTTTCAGTGGCATTTCAAAAAGATGAGGAATATCTTTTTAAATTAATGCTTATTGATACATTTCTCTTGTTCTCGCTGCGGTTGCTGTTAATTTTGAGTGCTAAGTAGTATCTTTATGTATCTTAAGTTCATTGGTTTCGTAAATGAAAGAAATGGGAAAATATCTTAATATTTTACGTAGATTTAATAATTGTATTCAGAAAACACATTCCGAGTAACTAGAAATGCTACAGAAAGGGCCACAAAATGGCCGTACAAAAGATGTACAATCGAGGACAAAGAGAGCCGAAAATAAAATGAAAAAGTTCCATAAAACAGACGTTATACTATTTCCTCCTATTTCTGATGAGTTTCAAGTTTCAAAAAATGTTCTCTATAAAACTGAGACAGAACGCTTCCATTTTGTGTTTATATAATAAGTTGTGCCATACTTTTACTAAACTTAACCAAGCTTTAAACAATTTTTTTAGTTAAGTGGAAACTTAATATTAGTGCTCGTTTATTGAGCGTTAACACAAAAATAACCCATTTTCTCGTTAGCTTTATTGGATTATATCGGAAACTAGCTTCTTTTTAAAAAACATTTTTTTTCTAAAAAGCTTTTTAAAATATATATCAATGTTCTAGGAGCCCTTCTTTTGTGTAAGCAAATAAAACTTCTAGACTAATATTTTACAATATCATGAGAACACAAAGGAAAAATTAATATAATGTGTGTGTGGACCATTTCCAACCTTTATTTTCGCTTATTATTCTGAAAATAATTTACTTTTCGGGTCGCAAAATTAATAATCTGAATTATATAGTTATAGAAATTTCAACTTCTCCGTGAAAATTTGAAATGAAAAAGGAAATTTAAATATCAATAAAATATCTATTTTTTAATATATCTTAGTGCAGCTTCGGATCCCTTGTATCTACTTCTATAATTTGGGTAATATATTTTTATTTGAAGAAAGTACTTTTTTCACGACTAAAGCAGTGCTTTTCAAACTTTAAATGTTAACGGCCTAATTTTCGATCATAACTTTCTTGGCTCCCCCTCCGTACAATAACAATGTATTGAATTCAATAATAGCGTACTTTGCCGCTAAAACTACAGTACGGCTAAAATTATAAACTGCATAAATTATCAAGATAAGTATTAAATTTTGCAGATAATTTTGTACAAGCCCATGGGGTCTCTAGAAATTATTAAACTTGTTCTTAACTTAATATTGATTAACGAATTATATATATTAAATGCATTGTACAGTACTGATACATTCATAAGTATGTTATATAATTGTAAATGTGTATTTTTATTATCTCAGAATGTATTTTGTTTTGATTCGTTTCGATAAATTAATATTTTTTTTAATCTTTTATTTTCGACTTTTCGATATGCTCGCACCCCGCTGGCGAGGGGGGGGGGGGGCCCCCCCCCAAATTTTGAAAAACCCCTTTTTAGCGTTTTATAGATCAACTCTGCCTCTCCCTTTTATAAATACGTAAGCATACAAATATTACTATGTTGCGCACTTTGTAATAGTGTGTTGCTTAGGAGATAGTGGCACAGAGTGTCGGAATGAGAGTGAGCTACACAGGAGAAGGGTGAATACAAGAAATTATATGGTTTAGAAATGGTCGTATAGTCCAAGTTTTATTAAAGCTTTTGGTGTGAAGTTTCATTAAAGGTCAAGAGATCATCAACATCCACATGATTTAGATTTTCAAAATAATATATTAAAGTCTCTTAAAATAGATTTTAGCATAGTTTATCAATGAACCTAAAACAAGTTGCAATAATGATGTATACTGTGTAATCTATAGTACTATTTTTAAATTAATTTAATTTCGAAAAGTATTTAAATTTACAAATGTTGGCTCTAATAGGAGAACCTAGAAGATTAAATGACCTCTTACAGAAGATTATTTTGCGCTGTATTACTGTATAAATTTTGTTTCAAAATAATTGATTTAAACGTTTATATCAAATGATCAATTAAAATATTTTCATTTTACCCGTTAGATATATTTATAAGTAACTTGTCATATTTTCTAAAAGTTCACAACTTTCCCACACACACATAAACTTCTATCTTATTCATTTCAAATAACTCTATTTTAAAGAAAGAAAAAAAAAACTTTATATATTTCCCCCGAAATTTTGCCGAAACAAATTTTTATTAAATAAACCTGATAATTTGATGTGTTGAAAATTTACTTGCTTTAATCACATCTATTACTTATTGTTATTCATATTATGTAAAGAGAGAGAGATTTCTGTATTTTCCTCAAAACTTAGATGTTAAAATGAACTTGATATAAATATAACTCAATCCAGAAAAATGCACATGTGATGCAATATTTTAGCATAATTTTAGTTATGAGGAGATATCGTACTGTTTTAATTATTGCTAAAATGAAATCGAAATAAAAACCCATTTTCATTTTTTATTCTTAAGCATTTCAAACAAAAAAAAATATTTTAACTATTGACATTAGTTAGTGTTAAAATGAGATGCATTGGTGAAAAGGATATTGTGTACAAATGTCATTGTGTGTCTTCATTTTGCTATTTTTTGTTTGATACAGAATAAAAGTAGATTCCATGTACGGATACATTTCATCTTTTCCATTAAGATTTGTTTCAATTGAGACTTTGTTACTTGTTAGAAAATCTTGTCTTTTGTATACCATTGAAGAAAAAAAATTAGTTTCTTGGTAAATATTGATCATACACACTTTTAGAACTTATTTGTTAAGCCACTTAGAAGATTACTATATTCTTACGAAAACAAAATAAATACAAGCTACTGAAAAGAAAATCAATTACCTTCGAATTTTTTCAAGTTTTATTCTGTGTGACAAGTTAAAATCAAACAATCAAGCTCCTTAAATTAATGTGATAAACATTTTATCTTTGAAAAATTTATCGGTTAATTTCTATCTAATCTAGATTGGCCCTTTTCAAACTTTGATTTGTTTTCTAAGTTTTAAATTGATTTTAATGATAAATGATAAATTTAATGATAACAAATGATAATGATAAAATAGTAAATAATAAAATAAATGATAAATAAAATGATAAATTTAAGAGATTAATCCCAACCATGACTTTACATGGAATTTAACTGTTAATTTTATTTTTTGATATGAAATGAAATCCTATATCAGTTCAAAGAACTTTCGAAATTAAAGGTTCATTGACAGATAGTGAAATAAGAATGTGATTACCGATTTTTGAAATAAAATAGCAAATGAGTTTTAACAAAATTTTCCCCCTTTTCAAATTTCAAAGGTATAATCAGTTACGAAATTCTAATATTATGGTAAATAATAATTATACATATATAATAATAGAAAATGTATGTTATTATATTTCTTTCAAAAGTACATTAAGTTAAGACTTTTTAGAAAATGAACTTCAAGTATCGTTATAAATTGGTAATGGAATTAACTTTAAAAAAAAAACCCTTTTAGAATATTAACTTGAAAGTAACACTTGCAATTAAATGAAGTTTGGACAGTTTTGTTGTTAAAATTTTTTATTCGGTGAACTATATCACTTAGAATTTAAATTTCTAATTTTTATTCTTTAAAGGACTTAGTGCATTGACAGGACCAACACTAAATCAAACTTAGAACTTTTAAGATCCTCAAAGTCAGAAAGCTCATGAAGATTTTTTTTTCTTTGGTAAATAAAATTAATTCAAATTACTGAGTTTTCACAAAATTTATATCCATCTTGTTAAGTTCTTATGCTTGCGTAATAAATTGCTGCTCTGCATCACTTTTTTTCGACATTAGAAGTTACGGAGATGTCATTTTTACAATATTTACACGAAAAAGAACCGTTGAGCTGTATGTTTCCTATGTGCAAAAAAGGAATTATAATATCATAATTGAATTGTAATTCAATCGATTGCGCTTCTGGTTTTTGAAATATGATTTTCGTTATACTCAAATTTTCTGCTTCCACTAAAATAGAAATTTATTATTAAAGTAAGAAACTGTGTTTATTTGGATATCCTCAATTTTATTGTCAAACATAGTCAGCTGTAACAGATCTTAAAATGTGATCAAGTATGCTTTTTAGTATTCTACAGAACAAAGTAAACAGAAAGTTCAAATTCTTTTACAATTAAAAAAAAGTAGTACTTGTAATCCTTTTCTCTCGGTAGGTATCTACTACCTTTCGGATGATTCCCATCTTTTCTTGTTAGAGTATATGAGTTAAGAAAAGAGGAAACCTTTAAAATACATTTAGTTTTATCTACCATCTGAAATTGTGTACCATTCCATACACACAAGCATTCGAATATTTTATTTGTTGTAGCAAATGTTCTTATTCATCCAGAAAGCGGCATCAGCATCACAAATATATCGAATTGTTTTTTCTTTATTTTGCATACATATAACTATAAGAGCACTTAAAAATTCCTTTTTTCTATCCTTTATATCAATTTTTGAATTCATTTTGCAGATATTTTTGTAATCAATTATGTGAATGATTCACAATGTGTAGTCCATGAGAAGCTATGTGATAGTATTTGATGCTTTAGATAAATAGAACATATTAATAGGAAAAAATTACTTTTTATCAACTCTGTAACAATTTTAATATAGATATTTACACATAATCAAGGTACAGTTTGAAATATTTCAAATATTAACTGTCGAAAAACAACTGCTGCATTTTTTCATACCCACACACTAAATATATTCCATATTCTACACCGGAAAAGGAAGCAGGCTCTGGAGATACATTCTAATAAAATATAAATTAAAAGAGCCGTTGAAAAGAAGTATTACTATTAGCTATTGATAAATTGTATTTTTCAGCCTTTTGAGCTTTAACTTAAGAAACACTAAACTAAAAAGATATATATTTCGAAGTATAACTATACTAATTTTTGTTTCTATTTTAATATTTTTGTATTCGTGCATTTCTATTTACGAGCATTTACTCATAATATTAAATCATTTCGTTTGCTTCCCGAAAGCTTTGATAGATGAAGCGTTTTTTCATTAAACTAAAATTACTTTGCGTATCTGAAAAAAATAAGACTTCTGTCAATTTGCAGCGCACTTTGTGAAATAAGTGCGCATAACGGTGAAAGAATAATTGAAAGATTTAAAACCTGCAGCATTAAAGAAAATTACATTAGCAAATTTTTTCACAGTTCAATAAACTCCTAGACTGGATACTATTTAAATAAAACACACATAAAAATATGGTGGTGAATTGGAAATACTTGAACTACTTAAATACTATCTTTATAATGATCGCAAAATATTTGCAGACCCACATATTTCCAGAAGTCTGAGTAAACATATGACCCACAGTTTTGAAAAAAGCGTAGCTTTTTTGCGATGATATTGCATGTTTGCATGTACTTTATTCATGTCAAGTTTTATGAATTTGGAGGCAAAGATATGGTTTTCTTTTATCTTTTTTTAAGATGTAAATTTTGATCATTAATTATAAAAAAATATTTTGAGACACAGCATATGAAAATTGTTCTTTTTTCCCTAATTTATAAACATCTAAATAGTATTAGAAACAACCTAAGCGGTTTGAAGGAATAAATTCTGATGTGCCAAAAGTATTAATTTCGTTTTAAAAGAAAAATTCTTTTTATGTTAATAATGAAGAAATGTATTAAATATTATAATTTAGAAATGGAAAAGTATCAACAAAAGGGGTTAATTCTGTCGAGAAATAAGAATATTTTTCAAAAGAAACAACTGCTGAGAAAATTGCTGTCTATATAACTTTAGAGAAATTTCAATGAAAATTAAAATGCATTTAAATATAAATTTTAAAATGAGCTTTTCAGAGAGATTCATTATTTGAAGCTTAATTATTTTTAATGTTAAGTTTACAGTAAAAATATTCCCTAATTATAGTGCACTTATATCAATCTGTTAAAACAGCAATTTTCCTTTTTATATTAAAAAAAAACCAATATAGAAGTATAATTGTTCTTATGGTATTTTAAGATACTTTCATCTAAAAAATTACGATCCTTTTTAAGGCATCCAATTATATTGGGGACATGGATTTAAAAAGCGTATAAATGTGTCTTTTTTTATATATATTTAGTATCAGCTGAATTAGAATATAGATATAAAATTGTTTGAAGAATATTATTACAAGAAAAAAATTTTTAGATGCAATTTTTTAACGTAAATGAAGAAAGAACTAGCTGCATGGTCCGGCGATGCACGGGCTTCATCAAGTGTATAACTTTTTGCCTTGAAAATTTTCCCTTTTCCTCTCAGTGTCAGCACTTCCTGGTGTCTGTTTGATTTATGTATTAATGCCATTAAAATTTTCTTTGCACATATGAACAGAATGACATATTTTCAAAATATTCTTTTTTTAGGAAAAATGCTTACACAATAATATTTTGTCCATATATACTTAAGACTTCTGAACTAGGATTTTTTAAATAAATTTTTTAGAAGTGAATTTTTTCATATTTTTATATTAGAATAGATAGAGTTTAACAAAAGGAAACATCGGTTATTCGGTCTCAATCGATCATAACTCTTCAGGTAATGCAAATTTTTCAAAACTTCTAATTCAGGCTTCGTAGAAAAGTCTTAAGCAAAATATTATTATTATAGAAGTTAGTATTTAAAGCAAAAGAATTTCAATTGTTATATGTCATTTCAACTTGCTTAAATTTCCTATTTAAAAGTACACGCCACTAATGCAGCTATTAATAACTATAATTATGTTACCTTTTGAAGGAATGCTTTTTAAGTTAAAATTTTCCGTGAAGATAGAACTGAAGAAGTTTCGTTAGCAATTTAAAAATACAGAAAGCGAGTCTTAAATCATTTTTACGAAAATGAAATTGTTCGCGTATTTCAACGTTAGTAGTTTCATAATTTCAAAAATTAAGAAAAATGTCTTCATTTTGCTTTTAGAAGGAAACGTCCCTCCTTTTCTTTATGGGGTTGTGTATGTCACGGACGACTTTGTACGAGAATGATTTCCAACTAAAGACGAAAAAAACCGAATGAGCGTTACAAACCCGAGCGTAACGTTCATTTAAGTTCACTTTCCAGCAAAACGCACCTAGAAGTTATCACTTCAAAGATAATCCATTTACTCTTGAGTCAATTGTTTATATATAAACGTTTTAGAAACGCTCTGAAATTATCAGTAGTATTCCAAACAATGTATATAATAAATATTCATTATAAAATCGGTTTGAGTAGTTCTCTGTATAAGGGTTTTTTAAGGAAATTTATTCTAGAAAGTATTTTACATCTAAATAAAATGAATTAATTCTGTTCATAATTAACTGCTTCAAACAAACAGATATTACTCATACAAATGCAATGTTGTTTTATTA